>JAWNPP010000015.1:600000-899921 GCA_035047445.1 Drosophila siamana | reverse complement strand
TAAAGGAGGTCAACGAAAGATATATTAGAGTAAATGTAGCGCTTTGGGATTAAGCAATCTTTAATAGTTTTTTCATTATTCCATTCTAAGTTTTAAATTTTATAAATTAAATTTTGTTGTAAGTGCATACAGCTTATTTTTTTTAATATTGACAAATTTTCAAAGTATTTACTCGATATCACTTTATAAATAATTGTAAGTATTTTACGGAAATAGCAAAATGCAACCAAGTACTTTTCCCCAAAAAAAAATAATTAAGAGATATATGTATTAGGATTGAAGGTAAATTGTGGGGAATCTGCATGTGTGTTAGCTGTATTTTCTTTTCGAATTTCACAGCTCTTACTTCCTTCGCAAGCGGCGATGCCCAGAGAAGGCGTTGAAATACTGTCCGTGTGTAAAATAAATGAGGAAAAGACATTAAAGAAAGTCATTAATATGCAGCAGCAGACTGTCAGGCGGTAACGGACACTGGGACAGCTGGGCAGACATACAGACAGCTAGCTGGTCATGTAACTGACGTGGCTCACTTGGCTCACTTGTCTGACTAACTGACTGGATGACTGACTGGACAGATAGAGCAGCAAGTCAATGGGATGCGATGGACGCGTCTCTCGAAGCGGCAGAGTATCAATTACTTCGGCAAAAATGACTTGTCCAACAGCATTGAAATATCCGTGTGCCTGGCGTCGGGTCGCCGGCGATGATCAAACGTATTTTGTGCACCACACAAGCTGCTCGGACCACATAAGCCGCGCACATAATGAATATTTGTGCTTAGAGCATCAAAAATGCATGCATATTTTTTACATATCCAGGGGAATTTTTAATTTCCTTCTCGGCGAACTTAGTCATTTGATGGCTAACTAAATGCTTCATTCATAGCCTTCGTATTGTCTTCCTTCTTTTTTTCTCGTATTTTTTTAATATATTCCCTTTTTTAAAAGCACAGCTCTTTAAGGCGAATGTTTTGTGTTATATATTTTGCACTTCTAAGACATAAATTTTGCTCCGACTGCATGCACATAAATATGCAGCGAGTAGAAGAAGAGCCCAGGGTAGTGGCGTAAAGCGATTTTAAGCCTTGTAGGGCGAACAATTTTTTGTCGACTTCCAGCAAAACAGTTGAGTGTGGACTACAGACATGTGCAGTACTCTATAGAGAACAGATTCTCAACAGTCTATGAGCTGCGAGCTAAGATTGTTGCAAGTAAACTAGAGAAATGTCTAAGCTATTTTAATTTTAATATATAAAAGATTAGTGTTTTAATGTACTTAATGTATAAAGACTTACTTAATTCCACTGAAAATCAAAGCAGTTTAATTGTACTATTATTAAATTTAAACTAAAACTGTGAAATTGATAAGTTTTTATTTTGTAATTACTCTGAATATCAACGAATTCGAAAATAATCAACATAACTTATTATGATTGCACAGTTAAAATAAATATATTGACAAAGAGCCTACGTTTTTGCTCTATTTCCTGGATAAATCGAATTAATCTTATGTTAGAATATAATACAAAAGTTTGATTTTCAGCTCTTACGAAATTTTGATGATTGTGATGCATTACCCACTCAAGATATAAGTTTTAATGCGCACCAATATATCTTGCCTTAATTGGAAAATAGTTAAATTTGCTGAGTGTTTGGGTAGAGTCTTCCTCAATCCACCAACCTAAAAAAAACATTTTTTTTTGATTTTTGTCTTTGTCACACTGCTGATGTTAACTCAGCGTCGAATTCTTGCTGGTCGTCCTCTTCTGGTGCCGGTGTGCCCCCAGTCTCATAAAGTGACTCCTTCCGCGCTGTTGTCGATGGTGGTTGGGTGAGCCTCAATGGAAATGTCATCCTGCTGTGTTCCAGTTACTTGGCCATGCCAATTTTGCACTGGCATTGGCAGTGCTCGCTGCGCTGCGATATATCTTTGTATCTTTTGGCTGCCCCGCTGCTCGCTCAATATTGAAACGGTTTATGGTTTGTAGTAACGCGCGAGGCGTAGCCCATTCTCTGCCTAGGTTAAACTTGATTTGATTTTTGTATCGCCTTCGTTTCGGTTTTATTTTTTATGCATTTCTGAGGCAAGTCGCGACTCCCTTGTGCACTTGTACGATGCGTGGCGCAGTCGTATCTATAACTGCAAATCTTGAACGTGCCCCACACACACGCACTCCACGCTCACATGCTCTACAAAGATTAAGCCAAAATCGTACATCAGGCGCGGCTCGCATTGCGCATATGGCCAAACTGTGATTTGTATGGCTAAAGCGTGCAACAAACCGGCTCAGGCTGCAAGCCGTACATTATAGCCACAGCCATAGCCACAGCCACAGACACAGTTACCCACCCCGCTCTGTCCACTTTACCCTTGAGGTGCCCTCGAGAAGCGACAGCGAGCAGCTTGCATATTGGGTGGCATGGCAAGCATTAATAATGTCAAAATTGAGACACTCGAAATGAATTCTGTGTCATTTGTAATTAAAGAGCAACGCTTGCGGTCATAAATTTCTAACATGTTGCAGCTTCACAGTATACTTATATGTACATTTGTATGCCTTAAAGCTATCACAGACTTTCTTTCTTTCTTTCTTTCAGTCTTTCTTTAAATAACAAAATATGTATAAATATATACTCAGTTTTGGTTTGAATTGAATTGTCCGCTCAGCAAACAGATGACTTACAAATAAATGTTTGCTTATAACCTAGAGGCTTGTTTTCTTCGTGTATATATGTTTTTTTTTTTATTTTTGTTGTGTAGTCCACATTTGTCAAAAGGCGAATTTTCCACACTTGACGGCACACTTTGCTTTCGTAGTATTTTTTATTTCCAGTCGCGTTCACTTCTTTTGTGTGTGGGTCACACGTGTCAAAGGTGCGCCTTCAACTTGGGGGCCTCTCTCTGACTAATCGAGCATTCAATTTTTTAATGAAAACGCATTAATACTTGACGCTAAGTAAAGCCAACCAAACAGATTCGAGAGTTGTTTGGGCATCTGTTTCTGTTTGATTAGTTCTATTCGGCTCTCCTCTATTTATAAGCACACTTTGACAAGTGATACATTGAACGTGTTCCCGAAATTCTTAAGCTTTCGCTGTTGTAACTAACAGTGAAAGTGCAACAGGTTTTCAATCGGATAAAGTGTGTATATATTTCTACATTTACACGATTATTCGCAAGCATTTAAGACATCGATTTGTATTGTTATTGTTGTTGCAATGTAAACAATTTGAGTTTGTTAAAGTTAATAGTAGTGAAAGCAATTAAAATATCTTAAGTAATCAGTTTAATAGTGAGCAGTCTGAGGAATTGTGTTTGCATTATGAGGGATTAATTTAGTTGCCCTGCCAAATGAATTATTCGGTAAGTAGCTAAGTGTTTTCAAGGCATAGATATCGGATGATCTGCGTATACATTCGCTTGGGGCAACAAGTGAGTTCTCGTAAAATAATGCTGGATTGCAAATAGAAACCAAATGCATTCGAGTAAATAGCATGAAGTTGCTCACAAGTGGGCAGCCAGCATTTCAAAAGCTAATATTGCTCTGGGCCAGGCTTTAATGCGAACGATTTGCGGCCTGATTAGGCCAAAATGATGCATCACACACACACACACACACAAAAACACAAATACACAGACACCCATATATATTTAGTGGTGGCGGTGGCAGAATCAGGGGGCCAGGGGGCAAGGGGTCCTAGGGGAGACGCAGGCAGACACACGCAGCGCGAGTTAAATATGCGCACCGTGGGCTCGGTGTAACCACAGATGTTAGATAAGCAGGAGAAGGAAGAAGGAAGATGGCAACCATTTCATAGTTAGTTTTGCCAATTTCAAGGAAACTCTGCTGCCAGTCTGCCATAAGGGCTGCGTAGGAAAATGTGGCAACATTGCACTCTACTTATGTTGAGCAAATACGATGCACAAATCGTAATTGTTGTTCTTGCTGTTCTTGTTCTTGTTCTTGTTCGTCTTCACGGCATCTATGAATAATCCAAAATTTGCAAACACAACGAGCATGTTGCATTGCTGGCATTTTCTAGGCATCAACAGCAAAACTGCCGCGGCAATAGCAACAGCAGCAGCAGCAGCAACAACAACAGCAACAGCTTTTGAATGTTTTGCAAATCTCTGCCACTTTATCTCAGTGGTTTCTCATTTTTCTTCTATCCAAACCAAGTTCTGCTCAACGCTGCCCTCCTCGTGTTTGCCGTATTTGCGCTACGGCTCAGCGGTCTGAGCATCCTCACAGTTGAGTGAGTAGTTTGGTTAGCTCGACTAGCAGCAGCCGCTTTTGTTCATCCAGATCTCACTGATAAGCATTTAAATGAGGCTCGAGAACCCCGGACTCATAGACTCTGCGACTGCGACTGAGACTGCGACTTATTCTCGGACTTGGACTCCTACTTGGAGTCCAAGTTGGACTCGTGACTATGGCCACTCTGTAGCAACGTTGCAATCTTCTTGCATGTACAAATATGTGTGCGTATTATACAAATATTGCACTAGTTTTGTTATGGATTTGTGTAACTGGGATGTAACCTTGGCAGCATATAAAATTTAGCTGCCGTATGCGCCACATGCAGCATAGTGGGGCAATGTTATGAGAAGTAGTTCAAAATTCTTTGATTGTTTGATTTGTGATTATTTCTAATGTGATCAAAATGACATTCATCGAAAAAGTGATAAGTTTTAAAAATTTTAGCATTTTAATATTATAATTTTTAAATTTTCGTTAAATTTTTATATCAAGCCGAGTGATAAATTTTCCTTAATAATAATATTGATATTTGGCAATGAAGAACTTATGATGTTTATAACTGATAAAAGTTCAAATAAGTCAATTAAATTGTTCATAAGTTTGAATTTATTTTTTTGGTTTTTAATTTTTTTCTTAGCATATTTTCATCACACTGTCCACTGTCATATTCCATGGAAGTGGCAGCCATATAGAGAGACAGCGCGGCCAACGGACGGACATTCATTGCCCAGTTCTAAGTAAAGAAATCGAAACCGGGCAACAATAAAATATAAAGAAAAATCAGTGCATGGCCATGGTAAACAACGGCGAGACGCTTGCGGCCATATAAGATGCGGAATACGAGCGAGGACGAGGATGCACAAAAGGAGGAGGCCCTGGCAACTGGCCACTACAATAAGCCAATTCCTTGGTATTTAGTGCAGCAGGCAGCAGGCAGCGAGCAACTTGCGGGAACAACAACTGCGACTTCTTCAGCAACAAATGTACTTAGGACTGATATTATGATTATTATTATAGTCAAGTAGTGTGTGCTGAGGTGGATACAGTATCTAAAGAGGAGCTTGAGGACGACTAAGAAACAAAAAAAAAAAGACAAAAACAAAAACGAAATGCAGACAAAGACAATAAATCTGCAGCAGCTTCTTTTCAGCGGCAAATGAAAATGTTTGGAAGCAAATGTAGCACTTGAAGGTGCAAGGAGGAGGGGGAGTTGCAAGGAACAGAGGCTGTGGCTGGAGCAGAAGCTGAAAGCTGGAGCTGGAGCTGGTGCAGGGCGAATCGCTTGAGGTGCCCAGATGCATACCAGCTGATAAGAAATATCTCATATTTTTGCTCGCCCTGCTGCTGCTGCTGCTGCTTCTGCTGCTGCTGCTGATGCTGTTGCTGTTGCCGTTGCCGTATTGGCTCTCCCGAGCTTAAGTGCAGCAAGTGAGCCCTTAAAAGTAGTGCAGGTTGCAACAGCTACAGGTAGATTCTTACCACAGTTCAGCCTGCGCTTGGACGCCAAGTCGTGGAGTTTTCCTCTCTTTTTTTTGCAAGCGCGTTATCGCTGCACAGCCGCATAAATAATGTGGCTTAAAGAGCAGGTTGACGCCTACAAAAAATCGAGAAGAAAAAATGAGCGAAAAAATCACAACAAGGTAGCAACAAAAAGTGGACTAAGGTTGGTTAAGCCCCTTATGCACCTCGGGTATATTCCTAAGTAGTTGTTAAGTTTTTGGCATTTGTTGAAGTTTGCGAGCTGGTGATTAAGTCGGCCAATGTATTGGCAGCCTTCGCCGTCCATAACTTGGCTGTGTGGATGGGGCACCCAAAAATAATTGCACCTGAAAATGTTAGGTTCAATATTTATAACTCTCGCACTTGCCATTGCCTCTGTCTGTGATTTCAATTAAAATGACCAGAAAAAGTTTACAGAACGCCCAATCCACAATTCTGCAGCTTCGACGCCTTGCCATACCTGAATATTATGCACTATAGATACTTTCCTTTAATGCACATTAAACTGCGGAAAATGGCATTAATAACAAGCCGGAATGCTGGGGACATTCGAATGCACAGCTGCTAAATACGCTGCATTGAAGCGTTGCCAATAACCCATCGACTAAATATGATATTTAATTGTACTTGCACCTAAAACTCAAGGCTACATGTCTTAAAATTAGATATCTCAATATCAACAAATTAATTTAGAATTTGTTGAATATTCTTAAAGGTCTTTGTAACTCAATGATCAAATGGATGTCACATTATTGAGGAGAAAAGATGCAATTGATTAATCAAGAAAATAGACAGATTAATGAAATTTGTTTGCTAGAAAAACTTTAATTTTTAACTCAAATATTACACATTGGATTTGACTTAGATAAATGAGATCAGAGCTGGTTTGGAATATTAATTTAATTCAGCAACTTCTTATTGACAATTTGTGTGACTACAGGGTATACGATGTTAGTGTGCGGCAGTAACAAAGATGCAGTTACCTTGTTTTTATGACAATTTCTTCATTTTAACGGTGTAGGCCCGGTTGCGATGCCGAGCCTGTGCTCCAAGTTGGCGCTTCCGTTGGCATTTTGCGCTGGCCAACCCAAACTGTAACTCAGTCCTAGCAATTATGGCAAAAAAAAGAGTAACAAATATTTTACGAGGCAGCATTTCGAACTCCATTAGCTGCAGAGTTATGAAAGTTTTATTGCATTCAGCATTGGTCTTTTTTTCTTTTTATTTTTTTGCTCTCTTGTCTCCGGTTTCCTGGCACCTGCCTCCTCTTCCCCCGCGCTCCGCTCCCCGCTTCCCACCTCGTGTATCTTGCAACGCCAATCTTATTGGCAAAAGTCATTGGCATTGCGCCGGTTCTTGCTCTTGTGTTCTACTAGAGTTTTAACTACATCGGGTATCTGCTGGCAGTATGTGAATATGGTCTCGACATGGACAGCGACATGTGTATTGGGTAGCTTGCCTAATGACTTGTCGTTAGGCCTTAACATCAAATGTGGATCTGTGTCCGTGTGCTATTCGCGTATATGAATGTGTGTGTGTGTGTGTGTGTCGTGTGATTCAAGTTTTGCCCTGTAATTTTTACTTCGTCTCTTTTAATATTTTCTGCATTTTCTATTAGCTGCACACCGCGTCGAAGCTTTTACAATCAATTGCAGATTTCAACACTTGGACCCAACATTCTATTCAGGGATTTTGTAATGCAAGTAGTAAAGTCACAAAATAAATAAAGTTTGTTTACAAATTTTTTGGCTAATACACGAAGACTCACTTCTATTAGATCAATAAATGAAAAATATTCTATATTATATCTTACTATTTTTGGTTTTAAATTTATAATACCTAAAAAAATAGGTAGGTGGAAATATGTGGTAGTTGATGCAAATCATTGTCCCCATATAATATGTTAAAATTATTTGTTTTGTCGAGTCATGGATTTCATGCAAAGTAAGAAATTACGTTGCCAGATTTCATCAAAGCAAAAAAAAAATCTTTTATGTAACTTAAAAATGTAGTTTCATTTTTCATATTCTACAAGTTGAATAAATCAATAAAATTAACAACAATTTAAAAGTAAATTTAACTTATCCAACAACGTTGCCTGCCGCTTTTTTTTAACTTTATCTGCAAAGAACGCGATATTAAGTGCGCTAACCGTGTGCATTACAAAATCTATACCGAATTGCATAATTATTGGATTAAGTCTACCACTAATGTATACTGTTAATGTAATATAAACTTGTCTACTATTTTATTAAGTCCACCACCAACTTAGAATATGCATTCTATTCTGAATTGTATATTATAGTAGCTTTGACGGCACTAACGCACAAATATCGTCTCTGAATGATGTCACTTTATTCCAAGAAATTATTATCGGTATGCTGTATAAGAACTGTGGCCCCGAGCATAAGTAGATTGGAATTGCATCAATATTGGCAATTGGCTTTAACTATGACACTCTATGCCTCTGTATCATGTTATTGCGTAAGCTAGCTCGAGAGTGGAGAGCTGGACAACTCCCACGTAAATCATAAACCGCATAATAATGAAATGCACCTGATGTGAAAATCTGGTTCATAGTGTGCACCTACGCAATTTCGTTTCTAGGTGATGCCGTTTACGCTGTAGTTTAATTGCATGTCACAGATCAGGACAGACAGCTTTAGATATATACAAGATTTATTTTTGTGGCTAGACATATTTTCAAACAAACTGTTCCTCATTTTGTAATATTTAATGCCATATTTTATTGCTCCCTACAAGGTAAATAGAATGATGTAAAAATCAATCAATGCAGCTTGTTCACATAATATGAATAAGTATAATTTGCGTTTACAACTCTCACACCTTTTGTCATTCTCTTATTCCTGCTTTGCTGCTTCTCGAGTGTGTTAATATGAAGTTCTAAAATTGTATGGCAAAATTGCATTTGTCTTTCTGGGAGGGCGCATTCCACGCACAGTTGATTTACAATCTGAGGTACACGATCAATTACAATACTAAAGCTGAAGCTTGACTACGACGCTGCCCTTGTTGCAAGACGCGCATGCGTCAGAGGGCGTGGCGACGGCTCCAAGAAGAGACTCATATTTTTGCACATGACGGCGACGACGACAAACAACAACGACGCGATGCGACGCGGCGCGACGCGACGATGACGATGATTATGATGATATTCGTTGTTGATAATCATGTTGCTCTAGTGGCTCAAGTTGTTGTCGTTTGCGTTCTTGTTGCTTATGAACTGCGTTGCACTGATCGCTATCAAGAGACGCCGCCAACGTCAGCGACGCCGCCTTGCAGCTAAGTGATTATTGTAATGATAATGAGACAACGCGACTCTGTCCTCTTCCTCCATGCTTGCTTCCACGACGCTTTGATCTCTCTGCTAGGCTCTTTAGCGGCACACCGCGGTGTTGCGCTTGTTGCTCCAAGTGTGCTTGCAACATGTGTCGCGTGCATAATTACCAGCATATATCGGACGCAATTCAAAAGGCAAAAGGTGTTGGCCAGGTTATCTGTCTGGCTGTCTGTCTGTCTGTCTGTTTGCTGTGATTCTCCTGCTGGCCCCAATTTCCCCCCGCTTCCATGTCGACCACCCCCTGATACATTCCGTTATGGTTCACGCTGATTTGGACAAGCAGCCATGTTGTTGCTTTTAATTAAGCCATAAAACGGCAGTTGCCGCAGACAAACAAATAACATCGCCTTCCCTCCACCTTGCCGTCTTCCATTTATTATCAACAGCTCGTAACTAAGTATGTTATGTTCCTTGTGAGACACGACAGAGTGAGAGAGCGCGAAGGGTGCGAGGTGGGCAGCGATGTTTATGACTACTTTGTGACTTTTAATTGCTTGCACATAACCAGCAAGTTGAACTAAAACCTCCAGCAACTACTACACTAATAACAACACACACACAGACACACACACACACACACACACTCACACACATTAACAATAGAAGCAGCAGCGACAAAGAGTTCGTTCAGCCCATCTCCCACACAATGATCCACAATTTTCGCATGTTCTTTGTGTTTTTTCTTTTCAGTCTTTGAACTTTCGGTGTGGATTTTTATCTTTTCATGTTTCTTTGACTTCATTTTTTTTGCCCCATCCAAGTGTTAGACATAAGTTTTACTTAAACTTCTTTGCTGTGAACCTGTTGCATAAAGAGTAAAAGGGATTAAAGGCCGCTGCAACAAAGTGTTTAAAACGTATGCAATTTTCTATTCAATGCTGCGAAATGAAATTTACTGATTTAATACTTGATTTGAAAATTTGTGTCAACCTTGAAAAGCTATTGATATTAGAAGTATATATTGTTCTTAATTATTATACAACTGGACTGCTTCTCACGCAACTTCTATATTAATTAATATTAACATGTTTATATTGTTTAATATTTATGGTATCTATACGTAATTTTTGTTGTTTTTATGAAAAATCTTTACAATATTTGCCAATATAAGTTGCAGTGAATACTACTATTTATAGCGTGTTCATATAGATAATCTGTTTATATAAATAAAATAGTTATTTACACTCATTACTACAATGTTGTACCATTGAAGTTATGGTACTAAATTAAATATTTGTTAAGATACATTTGTGGAAATACAAACATCTTTAGATTTGTTCTCTTAGATAATCTTATTATAATATATTTAATTTTTAATATCTATGAATT
Source organism: Drosophila siamana (assembly GCA_035047445.1). Taxonomy (NCBI): domain Eukaryota; kingdom Metazoa; phylum Arthropoda; class Insecta; order Diptera; family Drosophilidae; genus Drosophila; species Drosophila siamana. Next base: position 889,470 of record JAWNPP010000015.1, on the reverse strand, counting down.
TAGGTTAGTGGAATTATAAATATGCGGAATAAGAATTTAAATCAACGTATTATATTGATTCTAACACGTCTATACTGTCATTCCGTCAGATTCCAAACTTAAATTTAACTGCGCATATGGTTAACAAATTGGATTGTAAGCTATGCAAATAATAACATTATTTAGCATTTGTACCAAATGCGGCTAATATAGCATCGGCTAAGTTAGATCACTTCAATAAGAGGCAATCATTTCGAACTTTATTACAAGTTATTGTTATGTGACTCTTTTGGTTAAAATCAGGAAATCAACTTGGGTTTGTGGCACACCCATATACTACAATCTATAGACATTTGAGTTGGCTACCGAAAGCCAAAAAACATAATTTTAATAAATTCTTGTCCGCTGAGTCTTTGACTTCAACCGACTTTTGGCAAAAAAAAAAAAAAAATTAAATGCAACTTTCTAATGACCAGGTAGAAAGGTCTAAAGATTTAAGGGTATTGCAAACTATAAAAAAATATGACAACCAAGTAAAACAGAGCGCTAAGCACTTGTCTCAGAGCAGGGAAAATGAGAAAACTTAAAAAGTTGAGCCTTTTCCATGTCGCTTGTTGTTATTGTCTGCAGCTTTTCTATTGTGATATTTCTGTGAGCAGCTTAAAGGCAAATTTTAATTAAACTAGTCATGGGACTTGTTGGCGGGCAGGCAAGATGTTTTGAACCAGAGTGTGGGAGAAGGAGCGAGAGAGGTTAGAGAGAGAGAAGAGAGAGAGAGAGAGAGAGAGAGAGAGGGTGAGTGAGAGAGGGAGAGAGTGACAGTAGTGATAGTGACAAGCTCGGTTGCACGAAGCAGGCCGTGGCAACAGGAGCAGTCAGTCTTTTGTGCTATCTGCTTGCCAGACATAAACACAGACAGTTTTCGGGTGCGTACTTTCTAATTTGCACTTGCAACACGCAGCTTAGCAAACAAACAACACAATACCAAAAAAATAATAGTGGCTGCCTCTGCTTAACTGACTTTTGCTCGTTCGTCGTCAGTTCGTCGTTTGTCTAACACTCTGTTCATCTGTCTGTTTCTCTCTCTCGGTCTGTCTGTCTATTTATCTGTTTCCTTGTTTGCTTCCTGCAGTTGTGGGTGTCTTTGCACTGCAGATTCTACTCTCTCGTTCTGTGGCTGAGCTGCTTATAGCAACTTGCTTGAGAACAATATTGTTGATGCTGTTGTCTTGATTTGGCTTTCAAGATTATTTTTAAGGTATTTGTTAACCATACGTAGAGGTATTTACTATATATGCTATATTTCAGAACTATACAATTTAAATGTTGTATGTACATATCTACATACATATGCAATTCATAAAGCTTCTTAAATGTAAGATGCTTTCAAAAATATTTTAGCAAAAATTTTGATTTTTGTTGATTCAATATTCCACATTCTATAAAATGTTAAAGGTATTTTTATTTAATATATTTTATTGTAATTTTTTAATAAAACAACATACTTTAAGAAAAATACTTGTAACTTTTTGGTTTATTTGTCAGAGGAAAAACTTTCTATATAAACACAAACCCATTAGGCGAACCGCACTATATTGCGCCTCTCACCATTAACCATCAACCACAATAATCAGTATTAATAAGAAGAATTTCTTTTTTATGTATCTGTATGTGTTACATATAAACATATGTCAGTCGTCGTGTGTAATAAAAATTCGAACGATATTTTGTTAACTTGTAAAACCGCAAAAATCATTACAAACGGTGTTAAAAATGTTGACCACAATAAAAAGCGAAACGATTTGAACCAATAAATCAATAAACATGAGAATAAAAGCCAAAAATAATAATTATAGTTCTAACATATGCTGCTTATGACACTAACAAATGGCAAATTGTAATAAAAAACACAACGAAATTTTCAATTTTTCACTGAAAGTGGCACAAGTCTCCAAAGAGTTGTTATCCACCCAAGGCAATGGGCCCCACATTTTATGGCCGACCGAAATGCAATGTTTTTCGTTTGTTTTTTTTTTCATAGAGAACTACAGCAAAATGATGATGTTTTTCTTTTGCTTTTACGAGAGATAAGAAACATTTTATAGAGTTCCTTTTCTCTTGATGCTGCTGCTGTTGTTGTTGTTGTGTTGTTGCACAACCATTGAGTTCAAAATGTCAAGCTTTAGAGGCGCTGATGGGGTAATTACAGAAACACAGTGGAAAGTGTTGCAGCAGACGCTGTAACGACTGAAATAAATACCAAGAGCGGCGGCTCGACGGATAGATATTCTGTAAAAAGTTTTATTTCTAAGATTAAATTGTGAAAATAAAACAGAAAAATATAGAATTTGCTGCCTTCTGTTCGCTTTTATTTATTTACTGTTTGTATAATTCTCATGATTGGTAGTGAATTAAAATGCCCTGTGAACGAAACTAAATAAAAATGTACAATATGTACGAAATTGAAATCGAGGCAAAGTGCTGATAACGATTTCCGTTCGGTTCCCCTTCTCTTGGCCTCCTTAATGACTTCATCTCGACAAAACGTTTTGTTCGGCACTTAGCGGCATTTGCATTGCCCGTTTTTATTTTTTTGTATAATTTTTGGTATTTCTTATTTTGGTTTCTTTGGTTATGCGATAAGCGTTGACACCATTAAAAATTAAAAAATATATACATATTTGTTTTTTGTTTTTTTTTTTGGTTGCATCGCCACTGCTCCAATTATAATTTTCAACGGCCGCGGCGCATCATTCATTTGCATTTTGGTTCAACACTCAACAAATGGGGAGCGCTGCTGTGGGTATGGGGTAAAGATCTCAGACCGGACACTCGCTTTGTTTTACTGACTGCTGCTATCAGCACACAAGTGACAAAAGCAAAATTTATGATTTGAAAGTGTGCCGTAGCTAAAGTTGATGCCGCACTCCAAGTCCGAGCTCGAGTCGGAGTCCGAGTCATTCGCCTGAGTGTCAATGTAATAAACACTTGGATCTCTGCTTGCTTTGATAGAGTGCGAGAGAGGCTTGAATATGTGGCATGTGTCATCAGCAGCCACTGCAACAGCATCGATGTCTTCTTTGTCGTGCCTTGGGCGTTTAGATAAGTCTCAGTCAGCCTGATCGCTCCACTCCACTCCACTGCACTGCACTCCAGACAAGCTCAACTAACAGTAGCTTTTGAGATCAGCTCCACAAATTGTGATCTAAGTATGCATGCTACTTATTTATATATAAGCACCTTACAATGTCCACGCTATCCATATAAATTGAAGTTGTGCTCGTTAATGGGTAGTGCGGAATGTCTCTATAAGACAATAAGCCTGGGTTGGGAAAGAATTCCATTTGCCTAGTGCTAAAATTGCGACTAATCTCTATTTGTTGAGCCAGGGCTTCAGTATCTATTTATCGTATGTATTTTATGCTTAAATATGTTCAAATATCCAATATGGAATTATTTCTACATTACATTTTCATCAATGTTTACTTATATTGTTTTTGCCAAAGAACTGAAAGTGAAGTTTTGTATTTAGCAATTTAGTTACTAAATTGTATTTATTTAGTCATAAAGGAATTAAATTTCTTTAACAATATTGAAGTAAATCGATAACTTCACTTAAAGAAAATAATATAATTGCGTTTTGTGGTTGGCTGGCAGTTCAGACGTTGAATTTGCTGTACTAAAGAAAAAACAGAAAATGCAATAACGATGATCATTTAGATTGAAAAGTTAAGCAAGTATTCATGCATCCCTAAGTCCTTGTTGTTCTGGAGTCGCACACAGGCCGCACACAAAGTGCTGTTTAAGTAGCCTGCCTCACATCGGTTGACAACTGCAAAATGTTGATGATGACTTAATCTTGGCAGGCGGCACTGCAGCCGCTTCAAGTAGCAATAGCGTCGCTTGTGGCAGCAGCAACAGACGTAGAAGTAGAAGTGGAAGTAGAAGTAGTAGAAGTAGAATATGCAGCAGTAGCAGCAGCAGCAGCTGTTGCAGTTCTCTGCCATGGAGTCTGGCGAAGAGTCTGGTGCGGGTCTGGGCCATTACTAGTCGTTTGGCTTCTCTTATTTTGTATGGCGGCTGCTTAACCCGCTGCCTGTCCACCGTCTTCTTGCCTTGCGTCTCGCTAGCGAGTCAACAGTTAATCTGCAATTTTATTATAATTTGATTTTTTAATGCTCAGTGAGTGCAAGTTTCTTGGCTCGTTATTCGACTCGGTCGCCGTTGCTGTCCCCGTCTTCGTCTCTATCTCCATCTTCATATCAGTCTCCGTTTGCGTCTCCAACTCCAGCTCCAACTTCATCTGGGTTTCAACTGTCTTGGCTAGCCTGAGAGTTATGCTTTCTTTTAGCCATGACCAAGTTTTACGATCTCTACTCAATTTTTTCCGTTCCATCGTTTTTTGTTTGTTGTTGTTGCTGTTGTTGCAGTTGCTTTTACAATGTTGCCTTTGCCACTAAATAATGCACATTTTAATATTCGGCGGCGAGGCAAACTAATTTTTTTTGCAGTTTGTTGTCGGCTGTTGCTTGTTGTTGTTGTTTCTTATGTACAGTATGCCACAAATGGCATATAAAATGTTTCCGCCTCGATGGAGCTCATGTTTTAATGAAAACATAAACAATGTTAACACAGCGTGTAGAATGGTGAAACCATGCAACAACTATCTGCCTCGTACCTTGCAACGGGCAACGGGCAACGGGCAGCTGGCAACTCGTGCAACGAATTTATGCAAAAATAGTTTTGCCATTTTTCCCACAACAATCAATCAAAAATCAAGTGACATTCTAAACGACACACAGCAATAACAACAACATCGACACACAAACACACACATACACACACACACTTATACACACGCATACACAGGGCAATAACAACAATAAGCCAATACAGAGGAGACAAAAGGCCTCTGGCTGCTGCTCGGGATTGGTTGCTTGCCTCGCTGGTCACTCGTTTTAGGTCGCTCATGTGCAAGGTTCTGCCGGGGGCGCGAGAGCGAAGAGTGGGTGTGCTATGGACACTGGACACTGGATATTGGTCAAAGGCAATCGCATGCACAGAGGTTACAGTCGACAGTGCTGGCTATTAGCATATGCAGATGCAAGAGTGCGAGGGATGTTGCAAAAGTTTGCCACAAATGAACAGTAACTTTACTGCATCAAATATAATTGCATGGATAAATTTGTAGCACTTTCATCTATATAAATGTCTTCTTGATAGATTTCGCTTAAAAACTGTTTGGAGAATAAGTTAAATTCTATTTATATTTCTTAGTGCGCATTTAATTGCTCTTAAAGCCTCGACTTCTTTGTTTTCTTAGCTCCTTGCCTACTTAGCCCAATTCGACGCTTCAAGCTGTTTGGAGAGCCATTCAATTGCCTGTTGGACCTATCGACGTTTCTCTCGTGAAGTAAGGCACTTCGGCGATTTTATGTAGAGGAGAAAATTTCATGGCCTGGCTAAGAGCAGCCTCATAGCTGAGAGCGTGGCGTCTGAAGGGGTGTTGCACGCCTGCAAAATAACGGGCATAGTTATAAAAAGAGAGAGAGAGAAATAACATGAAAATTCTGAATTGCAATTTGATTTTCTTCGTTTTGTTTTATTTAATTTTGTACGCTCGCGTGCGCAGATTTCCCACAGCACAATTGTGTTGCTGCAGTGTTGCTTGCCTCTTTTGTTTTTAACAAATTCAATTGTATTATGCAACATCTGCCGCCGTTGCCGCCGTCGCCGCTGCCCCGTTGCCGCCGCCGCCGCGTATCTAAAACTTAAATTTATACAAATATGCAATCCACTCCACTGAGTTAAGCTCAGCTGCTGTTGTATGCCACCCACCCCCCACTGCAACCGCTGGCGGCACAGCCGCTAGCAGCATTTATTGTTGCCATCAATAAAGTTATGTAAACACACGCACACACACACGCACACACACACACACGTGCATTCTATATATTGCACACTGCCAATCCATTTTACATATGCAACATTTTAGGTTTTTCATATCAACGACCTCAGTACGTCGTCAGTGATTGAGTGTAGGGGCTGTGAGCTGCAGTGGCGGTCGAGGGGGTGGCCGAGTGGCTCCAGGGAAGCGGTTTGAGGAGAGTCACTCAGCCGACGAGTGAAATTTACATGAAGTACATCATTGTTCAGCTTTGTCAAGCGCGCAAAATTTGTAGGAATATGAATGAATGCAAAAAGAACGACAACAACATTGACAGCGCGAAGTGGCATGCCACATCAAATATGCCGCAGTTTTAATACCCTGAAAGTCTTGGCCATTAGATGAGCTCAAATTATAAATTAGCTACATACATTTTTTTAGCAGATTATTTCCATGGGATTTCGACAATGAATTCCAAGATATTCAGGCCTTGATGCATATCTATTTGTGATTATTGCGGAACGGTGAACACAATTTATGACAATTAGTTGCATTAATATTAGAATTAATTGCATAAACAATTTTAGAGAATTTAAAAGTAACCTCGATTTTTACTGTTAATGAGGTGGGTATTTTATAGTTAATTAATAAACAATAGAAAACAAAAGTTGAGTTTTCTCTTTACAATTTGTTCATACATTATATTTGTGATATTAACAATTGATTTCTACCTTAGCCACACGTGGTCATAAATATATATGTATATATATGTATATATATATATATATATATATTTTATTCTCTTAATCAAAGATTTAAAAAATAGGCTCAACAAATGTTGTTTGAATTTTGAAATAAAATTAATTAATTTTTGCATTTGCTTAAAACTAAAATAATCATAGCAATTTAATTAAATACTTATAAATAGAAGTCAATGCGAGAAACTCCAGCTTTTCAGGCAACTCGGAATTCTCTATTTAAAGAGAGCGGCATATATTATCTGCATACATATGTATAGAGGAGAGAATAAATCGCTACCTCTGTTACCCCTGGACAAACGTGTGGCTATTGTTGCATGCCGAGAACGAAAGCACAACAAAAGACCAAAACTGGGCAGCGACCAGAGTCAGAGTCAGACCTGGACCTGGACCCATCAGATATATATCCACTGGCAGCGGCCGTCCCGTCCAGCATTTGCATATGTTTCCTGTGACTTTTGACGATTATATGATTTTTCTGCTCTTTACACGAAGAGTTGCCTTCAGTTTTTATTTAGTCGTTTTCTTTCGACTCTTTTTTTTTTTGCTTTGCATTTTTTTTTTTTTTTTGGTTTTTGTTTTTGCTGCCACTTGCGCAACGTTGAACGCGGCAACAACTGCAGACGCGTTGCATAAAAATAAATCTCCACACACAGAATAGAAATGCTCAACAACGACAACGTGCCACATGTCCCAGGCTACCCCAGGCTTGAGTGTCTCTGCCTCTGCCACTGCCTCCGCCTATGGCCACTGTTGTATCCAAAGCCCTAGAGATTTACGTGCAATTCAACAGCTTTATGACTTTACCATCTTTATACAAGGTTCGGAATATACAAATAAGCAGTTTTTGTTTTCGTTTTCATTTTTTTTCTCTTTTTTTAAATATGCATTTTAGCTGTTCATCTTGGTCTTGTCGCCTTAAAATCAATGCATGCGCTATATGCAGCCATTGCCAAAAAAGATTTGCCTTTGGGAGTTCTGCCAGCGTTTATTTATTTTGTGTTGAAGAAATAGTTGAGGCACTCGACCAAAAATTAAATGTTCAACAATTCAATTAAATTATTAGAAATATCTTGCTGTTTGTTTGATAATTTCAATACAAATTTTATGTGAAGTAAAGCTAGTTTTACGATTTATTGTCGCTTTGAATTCTAAGTTTTAATTAGTCTATGTATACTTCATACTTAAATAAATTATTTTAGCATAACTTCAACCGATAACGTTGGGACGTCAATTCACAGCTTGAACTCGACGCATCATCGCCGTTTATTCATGACGTGCCCAGCTGTGAGTGTTTAAGGCAAAGCTGATGTGACAACCAATTAAATAACAATTTTATTTTCTCGATTTTTTCTAAAAGGCGTAAAACTCATCAATATTTTGTTTCTTCTCAACATGGTAGTAAAACAAAAAGCAGAACATAATAATACCCTATATGTTCATCAAGTCGAAAAGTTGTTTCTACTCTACAGAAAATTAAAAGCCATTAATTTCTCAACAACTGCTTGCGCTTAGTGCTTAGGTAAATTATGCAATTTTAACTAGTTTGAAATTGCAAGGACATGTTAAACCCATATACTATGTTGACGGGGTATATTTAGCACGCAACTCATTGATGGCTCTGAGTTAAGTCATCATGTTTAGCATTGAATGTCTGGATATTTCTATGGCATTGTCATGCAAATATGAGTGACTGCTGTGCAGTTAATAATGATATATATCCAAAATCAGATAACTCAAAGCCATCACCCTTTTGTTGGAGCAAAAAACCAATTCTTAATTATAAGCCATAATAAGAAATCGAATCCACGAAAAAAGAAACCAGTTACAAAATGCTACTCAGATACATACATATTTGCATAAGAATCGGAAGTTTCAGTGTAATAACTTGTTTTATGCTTGTCATTATTGGCGATTTTACAGACTTGTTTCTTTGGTGGCTACCGTGTACTCAGACACCGAACACACTCAACGCTCGGACCCAATATCAGGCAGTCTATAGACTGAAAAGCCCCACCCCAGCCAGCAATGAAGATAATAGCAGCTCCCTCTCTGCATAAAATCTAGTACCAAGCTTAAGAGCAGGCGACTCATTAACAGTACCCAGCTAGCTGGGCCATAAAACTATGTATGAACGCAATTTTTAGTGGTGGCAGGGCAGCGTGGCCTAATGAATATTTATGACATCTTAAACGAAAATTATTTTGCATAGTTCATATCGAAAAATGCATAAGGCAACGGAAATTTATAGTTAATTTGATTGATTTTATGAGCGGCGCGAAGACGTCAAAAAGGAGCATTATGCATATAGAACTAAAGATTGTGGTATAACGTATATGTACATATATGTACAAAGTAACCTTGTGATCTGGACAGCCGCACAATGTAAGCGTTTTCGAGAACAATTTGTAGACATTACATTGATTAATGATGTGATGTGGTGGTCATCTTCAGAGAAAGAGAACGAGAGGCTAAAGAGGGTTACGGCAACAAGCGAGTGTGATTTCTAACACGCTAAAGATGCGCAATCATTAGGCAGCTGCGATCCTTTCAACATGACTGCGCAGGATCAAAAGGGCTGGACGGGAAACAAAAAGCGTCTAACGATTACAAAACAAATTTGATATTGATTATGGTGCGGCATAAACAAAAGTATACAATCAAAACGCCTCAAAACGTTGAGATCATACAAAGATCATTAGATTGATTGATGTTAAAGGATGTGGCTCTTCTCACATGAAGAATTGGGAAATTGGGTAAGCGAGGGCAGAATGAAGTGTGAAGATATCGGAAAGAGCATTGAGGCAGCTAGATGCATAGATGGGAAAAATAATGGAGTAGAAATTACGAATTGTATATAAATATAATTACACAAAACTATAAAATACGTTCTTTGTGTCTCTAAATATATTTTAAATTAAAATCAAGTCTTATGGAAAAAGGGGGCAATATTTATTGGCTGTGTATTTTAATACTTCAATTAATTAATTAAGAGCATCGAAGCTAAATGCATCTAGATGCATAGATGGGAAGAATAATGGAGTAGAAATTATGAATTGTATATAAATATAATTACACAAAACTATAAAATACGTTCTTTGTGTCTCTAAATATATTTTAAATTAAAATCAAGTCTTATGGAAAAAGGGGGCAATATTTATTGGCTGTGTATTTTAATACTTCAATTAATTAATTAAGAGCATTGAAGCTAAATGCAGCTAGATGCATAGATGGGAAAAATAATGGAGTAGAAATTACGAATTGTATATAAATATAATTACACAAAACTATAAAATACGTTCTTTGTGTTTCTAAATATATTTTAAATTAAAATCAAGTCTTATGAAAAAAGGGGGCAATATTTATTGGCTGTGTATTTTAATACTTCAATTAATTAATTAAGAGCATCGAAGCTAAATGCATCTAGATGCATAGATGGGAAGAATAATGGAGTAGAAATGTCGAGTTGTATATAAATAAAATTACACAAAACTATAAAATACTTTCTTTTTTAGTTAAAAATATTTTAAATTAAAATCAGGTCTTTTGGAAAAAGGGGTAAATGTTTATTGTATGTGTATTTTAATGCTTCAATTATTTTTATAGAAATATTTTGCGAATATATTAAAATATTTACAAGGAAAAGTTATTGATTTTCATAAAGTTTGGTGTTATATTTTGTTTGAAATAGTTGGCAATTTTTGTGGCTGTCATTTGTAAGTTCTTAACTACTTTGTAGTTGCTGTTAATGAGTTGTGATCTTAGTACAGATAAAATATTGATGGCACCGTAATCGAAATGAGAATTCTTGTAATGTGCCGTCGCTTCTATTCTGACTACTATGCAAATCACAAGACTTTGACGACGCCCTGCAGCTTTCTAACTAATTAACACTTAATTTTAAATCAACTGACAAGGCTGCAAAGAGGCTGGAGCTGGAAAAAGCGGCAGCTGTGCATGCCTTTTCACGAAATTACATAGATACAAGTGTATTTGTTAGATACAAACTGTGTATATACTGTAAGTATCTACATATGTGTGTGTGTGTGTGTTTGTGTCTGTCTGTAGATTCATGGATGTCATGTTATAAATTTTGTGGTAATGTCTTTGAATTGTTGCTGGAGTTGTTAATCGCATGTTTGTCGAGCGTGTAATGCTCCCATGCTGCGGCTGTAATTACTTTGCACGGTCATTATAAAGAGCCTCAGACTCGAATATATTATTGACTATGTATCTATCTGTGTATCTACATACGTACGTACATATGTATCGTTGTATCTAAGTATCTCTGTGTACTGCTTGCTACACATGTATGCATAATTAAACAAGCGGCAAAATGTTTGGCTTAATGATTCACAAAATTGTCCAAAATTTACGGCGAACAAAATGCAGTTAAACAGGCAAAGGGCGAACTAATTTCACTGTACTGTTCTTGTCGTTGTCGTCGTCGTCGTCGTCGTTGTTGTTGTTAGCCGTGTAATTGAAGTTGTTGCATGCTGCATGTGCCTTGATTATATAGCCAAGTTAATGCATTTACCACATATGGTTTTCATATTAGCACACAAAACTAACTAATTGTTATTTTCTTCGCAAATTGGATTTCCATAAGGATTATTATTATCATGCGCACACGCATAGGTCACGTTGATCTATGCGAACGGTTGTTTGATGTGCCCTAGTCTGCATATTATATTATATTTGTTATTACTTGTGCAGTGGCCCCATTGGACTTTTAAGTCCATTTTATTAGTGTGCCTTGTTAACAATATTATCCCATTGTCGCTCCTATGCAATTTTGCTAAACGACAACTATTAGATGAAATGTGATAATGTGGCAATGAAGTTGAATGCAAATATGAAAATAATTAATTTTAACTTAGTCGCGTGTGTTTGCTTTAATCTACGTTTTTGATTGGTACGTTATGTTTGTTCTTTTTCAAAATAATTACAAAATCAACTCAACTGGAAATATATGCAAACATAAATAAAGTGTGAATTTGAAGAACAATTCAGTTCACAAAATTAGCAAAAATAAATGTTTTCTCCTAAATGTCTTTTATTATTGTAAAGACAAAACACATTTTTTAGATATGCGAAATGTTGTTTATTGTACATTTTATTTTATATAATATTTGCTTGCACATTCCCAATTTTCGCTGCTGTTGAGAAGGATGCAAAATTTAGCTGTCAACTCAATTGCAATTTGCAGTTCAATCCCTCAAGTTTCATTTAGCAACCAAGTAAATTGACAAATGCAACATGAACTGCAGTTTGCTAAACGTAAGACACAATTATACATACAGGGGAGAGAGAGAGAATGAGGCGACTAGTTCATATTCATAGTCATATTCATGCGGCAATACTATATAGTTATAGTACGCCAAGTACGGCAGTGAGTATAAATAGAAAATGTATTTGAAAGGTGGCCATAGAAAGGTGTCACTGGAATCACCAGCGTGCTGCGGTCGCTTCGGCAACCATATCAACTTGTTAGCACCGAACGCCAGCTAAAACATTGGCAACAAAAGCAGCGGCAGTCAAGGCGCCACATACTGAGCGGCAGCGGCGCCTCCGAACACTCGTGCAACCTCCTCACGCACAGAGCCGAACAGTGCCGCCGGTTAAAGAGTTGACGCAACGTTGTGCGGTGGACTGCGGACGGGGCATGCGGCATGTGGACGAGCGTTTGACTTCGACTCCCGACGCGCACATAGACGCCAATTAGCGTTCAACATTTTATGACAATTCGAGCGTGGCGCTCCGCGGCATATATGTATGTGAGTGCGCGAAGCAGCGGCAAGGGCAGCGGCAGTGGCAGCGCTTAGGGGTGCAACAAGAACATGCCACGACAAAACAAAAATGAACAAAATATACACGACTAAGACTACAAAAAAAATTTGTGGCAAAATGCTGCTGCGTTGGTGCAGGTGCCCCCGACGGCAGTAACAAAATCAACGCGTTGCATCACTTCAATATAATTACGGCAGCAAGCTTTTGCTGCTGCTCTTGAAGCTGCTTCTTGCAATTAAGCCACACACACACACATATATAGCAATAGTTACTGCTGCTGTCTGTCTACAGTTGTAAGCAGAAAAGCAGCAAGAGCTTTTGACATTGTCGCGACATTGACACCAAATGTTGGTTAATAAATTCCGCTTGACGTTGCTAGCCAAAATCACGTCCCGTTCCATCCTGTTGCCTCCCGCAGCAAATGAGGTTTCAGTGTCAAGTGACTGACATTTAGACATTGTGTGTGTGTGACAGTAAAATGCAAGTGGAATAGCCCTCTTTTGATGGCAAATCTTTAATTTGAAGGCGGCCTTAACATTTATGAAAAATTGTTTCCTACGCAGTGAATTGCTTTTTTATTATAGCCGCTTCCATTATGTGCCTTGCAACCTCACCAAAAAAAAAAAAATATTATTTATTTAAAATCATTTTTTTCTACACACAAAATCACAACAAAAAAAAACCATATCTAATTAGCTGCACAAATTACCATTACGAACTCATAAAAACTTTGTAAGTTATTCATTTAAATGTTTTAATGGTTTGGTTAAAAATTAATATAAAATCTGTTGTGCTTTATATTTGTAAAAAATTGAAGCGGGTTTGTTTTCTTTCTCTCTGTTTTTTGTTAGAGTTTATATGTACATTTCTTATTTAAAATTCTACCAAATAAATAATATAACAATCACATTTTTTAACAAAATTAAATGTATTAATAAGCATGAAATAAGTGAATTTAATAATGAATATTATTTAAGTAAATCAAAGTCAATTGCTGCGACGTGCTTTCAAATCCTAATTTGCTTTATTTCACATCACAACATCATGTTGTTATTTTGTCTCACTTGCCAGTTTGGAGAGCAGACGACAGACGACAGATATATTTTCTTAACTGCTTCCCGCTGATTTTCGAGTTGTTTGCAGTTAGTCAATGTCAGCATTTGGATTGTCAGCAGTTGATTGATCAGTCTGAACTAGTGGCGATCGCATCTAGAATTGTTTACGTATGTTTCGAGAAGCATTTTATTTCCATAACACTCGTTTTAAGCTCGTTTAGCAGCTTGTTCGAATTATCAACTGAATTTGTGGATTTCTCTTTAAGTGGAATTCCCAAGAGTTCTTTTATTATATTGTGTTTTCTTCTTTTTTTTTGTTTTGGCGAGCGCGCACGAAATTATCAGCAGCCTGGTTGTCTGACTTTTGTGACTGAACTGCACATTTGATATATGGCCACACCTTTAATCACTCCGCCACCGCAAAAATCCACAACAAGAAAAGGTAGCTGTATATTTCGCAAACTTTGATGTGCCGAAATTGAAATGAACTCAATCCGTGAGAGACGGCGATACACAGACAAAGACGGAAAGTAAAGTAACGTAGAGTAAAGTAAAGCTGAAAGCCGAAAGCAGATCTCCTCAACATAAGCAGTTGATTTGTGCTGAGTTATTCGGCGAATTCGCCAGACGAGAAATTATAATTTATTTAGAACAGCCTCTGAATACAAGGCTGAAAGTGTTGCTCAAAGAGCTTCTGCTTCTGCTTTTGCTTTCGCATTTGGCATATGATTGGCCTGCCTGTTTGCCTGTTTGTCGGTTTGCCGGATTGCCGAATTGCCGGGTTGCCTGCTGCCATTCGAAAGATACAAATTCATTTCATACGAATTTTGGATTTAAAAGCGTGAGTAAGTTGCTTGCTACTTTATTCTTTTTTTTTTTTTTGGCATTCCTGACCAGCCAATACGGCGTCCGGTGAGATATCAACCAAACAGTCCGGGTCAGGCAATTAAAACAAATCTCTCGGACACTGGAACTAAACCGCTTCGAATTGAGTTCGCATCGAGTGGCCATTGACATTGAAATTGGCCGAAATTTCAAATTGTTTCGTTCCCAACAACAAATGTTTTATTCTGTTTTAATACGTTTCTTTGGCCATTTGCTATCGTCTAATATTAAGCCGCCGAGCATGGCCAAAGGGATAAGCCATGGGGCAGTTTATTATAAATTGCATGGGATATCATCAATTTTAAATGTATTTATTATTATGCCATATGCACGGCATACACTTTTCAAATGCAACATTAATAATAACAGAAATAACACTGCGTGTATAAACATTTTTATAACAAGCTTGCGCTGGGCTTAATGAGTTTATACATATACTATATATACTCATTCATATGCGAATCGCAACGACGAATTGCACATTTGAATGATTGTACATTCGTGTGTAATTTGTATGGGATTAATCTGAAATTGAACCAGTCGAAACGCTTTAAACGAGAGTCTTTGACAACTCGATACCCTGTTCCACAACAATCTGAAGGCAGTGAACTTGAAGTGCCAATACAAAGTAAACTTTTCGTAATTGAAGGCAAGTGTTAATGTCATCGAATAGCGTGTTGCTAAAAAAGTATAATAGAGTAATTTGTTTTAGTTAATACTGAAAGTGGTTAAAAGCATAACATAAATATAGGATCCGTCAATCATACTTTAAGTCTATAGCTTTTACAGTCTCTGAGATCCAATAAGTCACATTATTTTATTATTCTGTTCAGGATTATAAATCCTGTATTCTGTATACTAGTTTTAAACCAGCCATATATACCTAATTTGAACATTTTCGAAGCTAACAGGGTAAAACAATTTCAATAATTAATTAGTTTACATTGTCTTGCTGGTGTTTAAAAACGGAAATTTAAGTGTGTTTATAAATAACTTTACTGCTTATGGTATGAGTTCTGTTTTCGATAGGATTAAATAAATATTTTGTAGTTGGCCGAAAAAATGATAAACTGAATTATTGTGTATTTTATTATATTTTCGTTATTTCATTATATTAAATATAGTTTAAATTCGGTTCATATATACGTAATTGTTTTTTGATTATACTCCTATAATAAACGATTTAGTTAATACGAGTATTTCGCGAATAAATATGGAATTGAAATTTATTTAGGCACGCTAGATAAGTTTACTGCAGACTAAATTTGACCAACTTGAGGAATACAATAATATATAATTGATTAAGTGTGAGAATGGCTCGTGAAAGACGGATGCAACAATATGAATGTGCATTTACAATTTATTTATAGTAAGTACATTTATGGAATGTTGTAAGCATGTAGGCTGAAATGATTCGCAGCTGTTGCTGTTTTTTCAAGCATTGTCCGCTGCTCATTTAAAGCATCCTTTGCCTGACTCGACCAGGCGAGCAGAAAGTTAACATGCGACTTCGCTGTGAAAAAAGTTCATAATGCATAAAATATATAATTTGCAAAATTAATTAATTTTTACAACACATTAATTTTACCCTGGCAAACACACACACACAGACACACTCACTGATATCCAAGCACAACACACACTCGCACAGCCGCATTCAGTCATCCGTGCCACATGCACCGTTGCCCCAGTGGCCACAGAGGCTGATTTTACCCGTTACCCTTAACAGTTTCTCGCCCCTTCCTGCTCTGGCTTCCAAAACTGCCATCCCCGTGGATCCCCTTGCCCTGAGTTGCGGCCGCTTGGCTATTGAGGTAAAAAAGTAACTGCAAAAGCGCTTGCAGCGCTCATTATGCTGCAGCACTTGTATAATTTATATTTAATTTATTTAAAGGTAGCTAAAACGAAGCACAATCTGTAAATACGCACATCAACATGACTGGCCAGCCAGGGCTGCAACAAGAATGCTTCAGTTGTGTGCTATACTATTCTTTAGGTACGATAATAGTTTGTCTGATAATTTTGTATAATATAAGAAACAATTTGATTAACTTTGTGAATCATTTAATATTTCGAGGAACATATGATTTCATTTTATAAAGTTCTCTACCTCTACCTCGTTAAATTTAATAATATATCCTTAAATTTCTTAGAAGTATTGATTAGCTTTCTGGCAACTGACCTATACTCTAGTGAATAGCCCACATGGTCTTTGGGTACTATTTGCCGTAGCCCTTGGAGATACTTTTAAGTTTTGAGCACGCTATAATAACACAGAATGGTGTGCTGCTCATTTAGCCGTGTGTGTGCAACACTAGCGAAGTGTGCAACATACAAGTTCGTGTATCACTTTGCTTTAGCTCGAGTTGAGTCTCGAGCTATCGAGTAAGTGGTATGTAGATTTTTTGGGTAGAGCATCAGTTTTATGAGAGCTTCGATCAAACGGAGTTGGCCGGACGGTTAGCCTGGTCATGTTGCAAATTATGTATGTCTTTTGACACGCAGCCCCATGGCCTCAGGGTAACGACTTAGCAAAGGGTAGTCGAAGGCACACTTTATGGAATATACGAGTATGCAGTCTCTTGTGCGAAATTAAAATGTGCTACATTCGCATGTTTAATTAATGAAATGTTTGACAATGTCGGCAGCTTCAGGACTGCCTGCACCCGGCACCCATCACCCGGCACCCTGCGCCCTTCTCAGTCTCCCCTCGACGGTTTCCTCCTGCGTCTGCTTCTGCTGTCGCTGCTGCTGTTCCTGGCGTTTGCGGTCGAAGCGCTTTGATGGAATGCTCGCTCAAAATGCCAACGCTGGCACGCACATGTGTGTGCCTGTCAAGCTGAGTGTGAGACCCTCTGTGTGTGTGTGTGTGTGTGTTGTAATGGGCCCCTTGCATTATTGAAATCGACACAATTTTACTTTTAAGCAGCGGCAGCATCTCTGCAGCATGTGCAGACCGCATCCAAGAGTCGCCATGAGTGACAACAGGCTTTGGGCTCAGGCGGCACGTACAGTGGGCTCAACTCTGACAAAATATGCAAAACCTGTGTGTTAAAGAAAGTGCATATACCTGGTAGAATCGAATTGATTGTCTAATGAATTTGGTATACAATATTTTCCTCTTTGGCACATTCATATATTTTATCGAATCAATAGAATTCTCTGATTTTTTAATCATGCATCATTGGAATTGAAATTATTCGAGCTACAGTTGAAAGTCTAAATACTGAATCTATAAGTGTAAAAATACATCTAGTCCACTAAAATATAGCAAACCGGGCAAAGTATATTTTTTCCATTCTCTTTTGACAGTCGATCAGTGAAACTAGAATTCAACAACGTGGCTTTAATTTCGACTACACAACTCCTTCACTATACCAAAAAAATATTGTAATTTTAGCTTTGACAATTGAATTAAATTAAATTAAATTAAATTAATAAATAATGTTGTTTAAACGATGGTGAAAGTATTTTCAGTAAGCCTTATCCTTGTTAAGTCTCTAATTTCTTCAAAGTAACCAACTAAAAAAGTATAAGCGTTATAAATTTGAATTATACTTCATCATCTGCCCATCACATGTCAAATTAAATTATAAAAAGCGCTAAGCAAATATTTCAAGTAGTCGACTTGCGCTCCAACTCAGCACTTAATTATTCAAATTTATCAAATGACGAACCACTGTGCAAAGTCAACAACATGTTGCGTGATGTGTGACTGTGGTTGTTTATGATATTGTTGTTGTCGCTCTCTCGCTGGCGTTGGTAATTCTACTACGACTGGTTGCACTTGCTCTGCCCGTCGTCGCCAACGTCGTCGTCGTCTTCGTCGTGGTCTTCGCATTGGGTGTGCACGGCCCGCCATCAAGTTCAAAGTCGAAATGCTTGTAATATGCAAAAATGTTTTAATTAATCACTTTGATGCACACCGGCAATTCAGGGACATGCCCAGTCTGTGGCCCAGGACCAGACTCGGGCGCAGGCGCGTGACATATTGAGAAGATGTTCGGTGCCCATCATCGAGGTGCCGGCTGACTGTCAGTTCAGCGATGTTATATGCTTTCATATATCCCACTCCCAGCACCTTGGCTTCACAGACATCTTGCTTGCGAAATATTTATGTCTTAATAACTTTGTCATTAAACAAGCCATGAAGCAGTAAAATTAATATGCCCATGTTTCTTTCAGACTTCGATATTAAGAAACTTCTTTTGAAAATGCAACTCAGGAGCCGATTGAGTTTAATGTTGCAGCCCCACATCCCACATTCATTATTTAGCACTCAACACAAAGTATTGACTCAGCTTTACAATGTTTGTGCATAGTTTTCAAATGCATTTTTGGTTTTTTTTTTGTAAAAGTGCACAAAAAATGTTTACTGTCCAAATCAATTTTGATATTTCAATATACAATATATATGTGTGTATGATATTTATTTATTTTATTTGTGCACATTTTTGACCCTGCTAGAATTGAGTTCACATTTTTAGGGGTTTAAGTGAACATTTTTTGATTAAAACTCGTACTTGCTTTGGCTTCCATTTATTTGTTGTGTGCTCGTGTGTGCTTGCAAAATGTTTGTTAAATTACATTTTTGGCATTTTCCCCTAGCAGGCGGCATGACAATAAGGCCATAAACCCGGAAAGGGCAAAGCAACCACAATGGTAAACAATATTTTCGCTTTTCACTGGATTTTCTCTGTTCAATATTTCATGGTTCCCTCTGCTGTGGCGGCGACGGTTGCTATTGAAAGCTTCACCTGAGTTTAGTCTGACATATTTGCTTACCACGTGCCCCCGCGTTCCTTTTTGTGCATTTTTCTGTTGGCAGTTTTTAATTTTCCGCCAGCACCGTTAAGCTTGTCATTAACCCAGTTTGAACTGCGGTGAGGCCATGGGATTTATCAGGGGCAGAGACGACTGTGGTGTTATGTTTGTTGGTTACATCTATATGTAGTCCGTATGCCAGTATTATGTATACGTATTGTACATTTTTTATGGTCTGCTCTGAGATTTAAATGAAATTAAAATCGGTGTGGAGCCGCTGCCAAGCCTGGTTTGTGAGTGCGCGCGTGTATTTTTAATTTTATGCGAAATGAAAATGGAAATGGGCCCCACAACTATCGTTTTTCATTAAGGTATGGGGATTTTAATAAAAATTGGCATTCATATAATAAATGGCGAAGCCGATTGGAACGAGCAAAAAACCAGTCAATTGTTGGTTAAAAGTGCAAACTTTATTATTTCTTCATTTAAATGAATTACGAGTGCGCAATTTTTATTTATTTATACGCAATTATCGGTAAGTAAGTTTTAAACACATATTCTACTTGTGAAGCTCATTGATTTACTTACATTTGATCATTTGTACAGTTTGGAATTCGATTGCAATTCTGCCTTTCGCTCTCATTGGAATTTTAAATAAGCGAGACTGAAACTATAAGAATTCTCGCAAGTCGCAACATGAAAATGAATTCCATAAATTCATGATTGGTAGCGGCAACGCTTGTTTGCTTTTATGTCTCCATAATATTTCTCAATACGCTCACACACATATATATTTTTATAATTTCTGAATGCCACACATCGTGTCAGGAGGCACAGACTGGCAATAACATCTACAGAAATGAATGCTAGCCAAGCAAAAAGCACCCAAAAAAGCCGCAAAACGAAAAAAAAAGAAAACGATAAAAAATAACAAAAAAAATTATTGAAGCGGCATATTTTGCTTTTATAAAATACAGAAAAAACAATTTTGCTGCCGCCATAAAGCGTAGAAATAAAAGCACTTAAAGTTTGTCAGCAACGCGATCAAAACATGTTAAAATCGAACTGAAATTACGGCACTCAAGTCAGTCCGGACGACCCCAGTCACAGTCACAGTCCCGTTCCCGTTGCCGTTGCCGTTGCCGTTTCGGGTCTCTGTCCCAGTCTGGTTCTTAGTTCTGAGTTCTCCAACAAGTATAGCCCCAAGAAATTTATGACTTAAGTGATAATGTGAGGCGCCGCAAGGTGCACGCAGTGGGATTCGTTTTAGGAATTGGTGTCTAATTCAAAGTCACCCCTCATCTCCATTATAATGACGTTTATCTACGTGCCGTATTCGTATTGCTATATGGCATCAAAGGCTGACTGGGGGCTTCATGGCATGCTGGCAACTTCCGATTTATCTCAATTGTTGAAAATTGAAACGCCAGCGCATTTAGCACCAATTTGGAACACGAAAGCTTGAAAACTGATACAGACATCCATACAAATGTCTTAATTTCATGCCAACAAAGACAAAGCCAACTAGAGGTTCTCTCGATTGAATATTTGGACAATGATTTGTGTATCAGTTCTCTGCTCAGCTCTGACTCGAGCTGTTAACTCTTTGAAATTTGAGTAGTTATGCATACAAAAAAACGATGACTTGTTTATCGAGGGCCGATTCAAGTTTTACAAAGTGTGCGAATTCAAAAAGGTTTCAAATAAAATGAGTTCACTTTGTAATATTTTCATATTAAATATAGAACATTTCAACATTTTAATATTAAGTAAAGAATATTGATTGTTAAGCAAAGTTAATTGTTTTTAAATATTTATTTGATATACATTTAATGAAATTATAATATTATTGTCTGTTCATAATACTTTAATTTCAATATTCTATTGAATTAAAATTATTAGTAATAAAAGTGCTATTCAAATATCACAACTACTACGCTTTTGTGATATTAAACGATTCCACTTTATTCTGATTACTCTTTGACATATTGCTATTCTCTCCTCCTGTGCTGTGTATTCTGTGTCCAACAGCTGTTGTCACGGAAGTAGACGCCCCCCAATAAAAATCAGAGCAAGCCCCTCCCTGCATCTCTCTTTACATATAAAAAGGGCTGATATCAAATTTTTTGCAAAAAAAAAAAAATTAAACCATGAAGGGAAAAATCTGTCCAAACACTTCAAAATAATTTGACATCAACGCATTTTATTCCCACAAAATCTGAACGCAAAAGAGATTGCGATTCCCGATATGCCCCCCTGATATCTCAGTTCCTCTCAATAGATTGTCAAACTAATTTGGGCGCAGGTAGTTCCCTGGCTACGGCGCTGCGATTGCACAGCTATTATAAAGATGTTGAACAAAAAGTATCACATGACATGGTTTTGAAAAAAAGGTTGACAAACTTCTTAAATTACCGAGACCCAGAGACGTTCGTTGTCTGGACCCAGACCCAAACACAAACAGACGGAGCACGGCTGAGTTCTCAGTGAGAGACAGAGGCTGGGACAATTTCAATTTGTGGCTAGCGAAATTTATGAAGCGTATAATTTTCATATGCAACACCTGCTGCAGTTTGTCTGGCACTTGGCGATCTCTTTATGGCTGAAATGCTTATATAAATAAAAACTTTATAATTGCCGACTGACTGTGAGATACTTTGCATTATTATGTCTACCCGGTCCGTGGACAGTGCAGTGGGGTGCTTATAAATTAAGTCAAGCTCCCACGGCCGCTGCTTGTGTACTGTACATTAAGGACACTTGATAGCTTAATTTATTGCAAGGCAAAAAGATGCAGGACAACGGCTGCAGAAAAAGCCAATGCTGAGATAATTGCATGCAGAACAAGCACGACAAACAGACTGCTAGAGTCCTGCGCCTGGTCCACAGGCTCCTTGTTGTTCTTATGCTGCGCTTCGCTGGCTCCTCGCTGGCTGCATGTGTGTATGTGTGTGGGAGTGTGTGTGTGGGACTGTGTATGTGTGTGTTTGTCTGTGTGGGTTGTGTGCGAGTTCGCGCTGCTGCATAAAACATTTTAAATTGAGCGTTAAAATTAAACGATGCATCGCAAAACTAACAAACGTGGCTACCAAAAGGGCACAAAATGCACTTGGCTCGCATTTGTGGGTCGAGCGGATGGTGCGCTCTGCACTTGTTTATAAGGTCGTTAATCGTATGTGTGTGCAGAGCACCACATAGTACAGTATACCGCACTGTAAGCTCTCCATAAGCATCGTATAAAATATACTCGATATAAATTCAGAAAGTCAACTCCACTTGTTCTGATCTGTTTGCTGGGTTGAATGTTAAACGAATAGAAATAAAAAATGGTATACAGCGATTTATATTGCAGCTATAACGTTGCGAATTTTTTGAGTAGCTCACAGATTAATCATTATATATATATATCTTTTAATATTTCAAGTGCAAAGTGATAGTTGGAAGCAAACAGCATTGGACAGAACTTTCCACTCAGTTTGATTGAACAGCAAACTCATTTGCTGCAGAGAATTTTCATAAATTTTCAATTGGCAATCAGCAGGTCGATGTTGCCAAAGCTCAACTAAATCGAAAGGGTCATATGAAAGTCGGTCAGTCATTAACGACACAACAAACAAACAGAACAACAATATAAACAACAACGTAGATTGCAATTGCGGTCCTTGCACTCTCCAATCACTTGACCACTGCGGCCAAGAAATCAATCGATGAGATACCTGAGCAAAACAAACAAAACCAGATAGATGTTGTGTCCATGTAGTTGCTCTAAACAAAAGCCTAAAAATAACAATATGGTGAAATGAAAATGTTGGTCCAATCAAAAATAAGTCAACTCAACACAACTCGGTGCAAAACGAGAGAATGAGAACGAGAACGAGAAACTTCATTTGGTCAAAAGGAGGTTCAGTTCCAATTATAACACCCTGTACTTAATGTCAATGGGGTTGCTAGACATTAAATATATTTAATTAATTTAATACTTAAAAAAATACATAAAATATTTAATATTTTATTACAAATTGTTTAAGAACTAAATTAATTAAATAACATTTCGTTTAACAATGTTAGATATTTGTTTTGTATGTCCTAGAGCGTATAAAGTAGTTGACAACACTGTTCTCAAGTGGTTGGCATGATTTTTGGTTTTAGGCTTTAGGTTTGCGCTTGCAAATTGACAATTTAGCCTTTCACCTGTCTAAACGAATCTATCGCACATCAAAATAAATATGAAAAAAAATGAATACAAACCAATAATGGCAAGGCATTGAGGCAAGGCTAAACAAGATTGTTGCTATTGCTGTTGTTGTCAGTCAGGCGGGCAGTCAGCCAAGTAGCGCAACGTCACTCAAATGTTCGCTCCGATCAGGCAACGAGGTTTCGTTTCGGGTCTGGGTTGTGTGTAGGTAGGTTTTGGGGTTTGAGTATTTTGTGTTGTTATTGTTTTTTAAATTTGAGGCCATCGCTCGGCACTCGAGAGTCAAGGCGATGCCCGTGCGGCTATAGTTTTTATTGACGTTTCGGCGCGTTATCGCGCTGGTCAACAAAAGGAGTCAACTTGAAGAGGCAGGTAGAACGAGAGGCTGGCAGTCAACTAGTCAGCTAGTCAACCAGTCAGCCAGTCACCCGGACAGGCCCCTAATCAACTCAACTGGTTCAGTTGACTGAATGACTGACTAGCTGCCATGGCATGCAACTATATACGACTCTCTACGTAGTTGGACAACAAAGAACAACTAAGTTGTGTTAGATTTGCTAACAGCTGAGCGACTACAAAATACACTAGACAAATATCACAATTCAATTATTAAAAAAAAAGGAAAGTAGCAAAGAGATAGAAACATTATGTACAGTATATATTGTCAAGGACAAATTAAAAAGGCAATGAAAATAAATTGAATTATTATCTCGTATCCTGAATAGCAAGAGATGCAAGTCAATAGCTAATGTACCTTCTGGTCGGTATATTCCCAAGTGGTGGCAACAACTGATAAACAACTGCAAATTTTTGGCGCGCATTCAGACAGCAATAGCGGCAATAGCAGTTGTGGAAGCAGCAACTGCAGCTAGTGAAGCGACGTCAGCGAATTGCAATGCACATTATAATTTCCATTAGAAGACAGCAAAGCAGCGAATCAACGTCGAGCAGGAGAGGCAGCGAGGCAGCGACGCCGGTTTGCGGCAACAAGTCCAAGTGGCTGATGGCGTAAACAGAGAACTGTCATTATGACAGTTGATTCTTTGCGGCTGCTGTTTCTGCTGCTGCTACTTTTGGTGCAGCAATTGTTGCTGCTGCTGCTGTTGCTGCTGTTATCGTTGTCGTTGTTATTGTTGCTGGCCATTTAAAATTATGGCCACAGAGCTGCAGCTGGAGTCAGAGTCAGAGTCAGAGTCAGAGTCGGCAACTGGCAACTAGCAACTGGCGTTGCAAAGATATATAATTTTATACTTTCGCATAATGTTTTGCATTAAAATTATAATAAGTTTCAACTTTTGCATTTGCAGTTGCGCCCAGTCGACTACTGCTGCCACTCGCATTTCAGTTTCCACCGTACACATTTCAGAGATTTTTGCTTTCAGTTTTCAGTGCATTGCATCGTGTCGGGTCGACTTGATTTGAGTTGAGTTGAGTTGAGTTCTTTGGGTCAATATCATGGCGTTATCTCTCTGCTTCTGTCGCTGCGCCTGAAAGTGGAGCAAGTCAGTCAGCCTGTCATTTATTTAATGTTTGAAATGCCTGAAATATATTCATTGCAGTGCATTCTTAATAGTCTTCTTTCTTTCTCCCTCTCTCTCTCTCTCTCTCTCTCTCTCTGAGTCTCACACTTCTCTACCCCACTCTTCGCTTCCAACATTTTAATGGGACTTGCAACTTCTAAAAGGGTCGTTACAACAAACCTTCTTATGGCTGTGCAACTACAATTCGCCTACTTTGTCCATAGGCGGACTCACTAAGTAGGTAACTAAGCAAATGACATCTATTAGCGTCTGATGAGCGAGCATTTCCAAGTGGGTAATTTAATGAATCATTAATATGCCTGCACTTACAAGAGTCCAGAACGAGACTCCGATTTGGCTCCTGGTGCATTTAAGGATTGAGTTGAGTGAAGAAATGAAACAAAAATGTTAGTCGCTAAAGCGAATTGCAATTTTTATATTTATTTTACAATGTGTTTTTGTTTTTGGCTTCAACCTAAATATTTGTGAATAAGCACTTACTCGTTTTTGTTCGACTTTTTTCCCCACTCTCTAGTTTCGTGTGGAGCTGCACTTCTTTCAGCATACTTTAATGCCCCCGAGTATTTGTATAATGATTAACAGCAAATTTACCAGCCGCACGCTCTTAGTAGCTGTCAATATGCAACAGCAGCAACCAGAAAAAAAACACGACGCCGACGACGATGAAGACAGCAACATCAGCGTGAGCAGGCTGAAGTTGCTTTAGCTTTCAGCAAAAAGTTTATACTCTATACAAATAGCTGTGCAACAAGCGGCAGCTTTACAAAATGCCCAAAACATCAATTTATTCTCATTAAAAGATATGAAGGTGTTTGGCTGTCGTCTTTTGCCGCAGCCAACAACAACAGCAGCAGCAACAGCAACCTTTGGAGGAAGGTAAAATGTTTAAAAGAAAAACTTTCTGCGGAAAATGTGAACAAAAGCATGCAATTTACAAACTGTTGCCTGGATAGAATGGAAATGCCTGGAATGAGTTTGAGAATGGCTTGGTTTGGGGAATCTGAAGTTGATGTTGGTGTCGGCGGCACTGGGCGTTATTGTTGGCTGTTTCAGCTGCATAGTGATGATGTTGGTATTGGTGCTAGTCTTGGTGTTCGTCTTGGTGTTCGTCTTGGTGTTGGTAACAAGCCAAGGAACTTGGCCCGCAAGCAGCTGCTTTAGAATTAATGCAACAAATGGGCCACAAATCCCAACGCGGTTAAAGTTGTGAAAGCTGAGGTTAAGCAAGTGCAACCAAAGGTAATAAAGTTTAATTGAATTTTCATTATACGCAATTTTTCTAGCCTTCTTATTCTAGCCGCAGTTGTTATTGATGTTGTTGCTGAGCCTGTTGGCCCTTCGTCGCACTAATGAAAAATGCATTTCAATATTCAATTACGCTACGGCAAACAAATCTGGTAGGCCCACGCGAGATGCGCTTAAAAAGTTTTCTCTCATGCGATAAGCAGGTGTTTTGTTTGCGTTTTGAACATATTCATTATATAATTACTTAATAATCCAAATAACTTCAACTTCCTGTTTTGACGTGATATTTAAATACTTCATTCTCTTTATAAAAATATATATTTGAACTTGAGATATCTTATGATTGAATAATGATACCTTTTATTTGAAGTCTCATCTGATTTAAAGCTTGTTCGGAACTCTGACAATCAAATTAATTCGACTCTACAAAGACCAATCAATATGTTAGCATCATTTAATGTCAATAAATAATAACTTTTAATTTATACTCAATATTTAAGCTCAACTGCAGTTATTTGCCTTCGTACCTCATTTTCAGTCTTGATTGTACTTCAAATACTAAGAAATAGTTTAGCACTTATTGATCAAATTCTGTGCTGCATAAAAAATTGACATTTTAAAGATATACAAACTATTTTCTCGGAACGATTAATTTCTAAATTACATTGCCTCCTAATTGGCAAGTGTACTTTTGAAACACGCCTCGCTTTGAAGAAGTTCTGAGGAGCTGCAGCTGCCAAGCAGCACAAAGAGCAGCGCGCAATTTGTGCTGCCTTTGTAATGCAAATTCAAGTGGGAGTCAAGTCGCGTTGCTGAGTGCTTACCACGCCCACAGGCTGCACTGACGCACGGAGTCAGAGTCATGTCACAGTCAGAATCCAACTCAGAATCGGTCTCAGAGTCAGAGAGTTGCAGGCATAGCTAGAAAGACATTTGGCACTTGCGAGTCCGCAACGCCAACCCCAGCAACAAAGGCAACTGCAATGCATTGGCATTCATCAGCAGCCTCAAAACACACGTTGACAGGCCGCATGTTGCATATAAATGCTGCCTGCCACATGTGCATCCCTCCGCTGTAGTGTGTAAGCAAATAAAATCACTGGCACTCTGCCCCCCAGCATCAGCTCCCTGCGCTCATCGTCATCAACTAACTTTCCACGATGATGACTCTAATAATGATGTTCATTATCATGTGAGTAACAGCAGCAAACTGTGGCTGCCGTCGAGGCTTCAACTTAAGAGGTTCAAAAGACTGTCAACTGGAGCATCTAATAAATCATTTCTTGTCGGCGATTTGGTTGCATTTTTACACATTCGCTCAAACGTTTATTCCGAAAGCTGATGCGAATATATTTAATTAAAAATCGACTCTCTTCCGCCCTTCAAATTGGGCGATCTCATTAATAGGCTCGTGCTGTTTTCACCTAAACAATTTTGGACTTGGGAATTTTCAATATTTAAGGTTAACGCTGGGCTAAGACCTCATTAATCAATTCGATTTTAGAAAAAAAAAAACGATATCTATCAAATTTATAAACAGTTCGATTTGTGTTAAGCATCATCAAAAATCACACCAGCCAAAAACATTTGGCATGCGTCTCTCTGATTTACATACTCATATATATGCTTATATTATTATTTTATATTTTCCCTTATCTGTCTATGTCTCGGGGTCTCTCTGGCGTCTCTCGGCCAACGCTGATTCCCATCTCCCTCATATCGCACTTGTAGTTAGATTGATGGCGACGTTTAAAACGCCTCAAGTCCGAAACGTCAGGCGCCTTGGTTCAACCTCAAAATGGAAATAAAAAACCGAAAAACAAAATCGAGTTTTGTTTTTTATAGCTCTCGTATATCAACTTGCCAAAGTTTGGCCCAAGTTTGTCGGAGCTCTTTGAAAAAGGTTTGTGAATTTTGAATGAATTACAAATGAAAGTAGCGGCAGGTACATGAAGGTCCAGCGAATTCTTGTCAGAGCCAACCAAGCTAATGACATGAGCAGAAACATTAGAGCTTGTAATATTAATCGGTAGCTCTATAAACTTAATGTGCGTGAAAGTTTGCCCAAGATAAGAGAATAATCAACCTAAAATACTGATTTATGGGGCGACTTAAATTACGCTTTTTCGCTATTAGAGCTGAGATATTCTACATAAACTTAATTGGGTTATATTTTGGCAATATAAATTATATGCTGTTTACAGTTGCTTAGAATGACAAATTTGTGTTAAATACATGCTAAATTGCTGCTATTTAGTAATTTGCGAAATTTGTTGAATGACAATTCTTAACTTTGACTCGTTTGCAATGCAATGATTTTATGCCTTAATTTTATTATGTTGCAGTAATCCTTTAGAGAGAAATAATTCAGCAGATCCTTCCGCCTTTGTGCATATCAATTTCGATTCAGATTTCGCTGATTTCGATCCTAATTACGTAATCTATTTATCTTCATGCAGCTGCAGCTAGTAATTGTTTCCTTGCTGTCGTCGCAGTCCCGCATGGAATTGAGTGTGGCCCTAATGTGGCGTCTGGTTGTCTAAATGCTTCCTGCCAAATTGTAACCTCTTTTGTGGATCCCTTGACACTTACAAAACGACCGCAGCACATTAAAGCGAATGCCGCCGGTGCAAAGGTGTTTGTCAGCCGGGGTGATATAAAGCCAAAAGCCGCAACACTATTTTCCCATTGACAATAAAAAATCTTTATTTAAAACATTTCACGGCAGCAACAATAAAACACCGAAAAGTGTTGCTTGCTATTGCGGACGTCGTCGTCGTTGTTGTTGTTGTTGTTGTTGTTGGGCTTGTTTGGAAGCCAAAACCGCAACATGTTTGAAGCATTTACACGTGCGGCAAAGCTGAGCTCGAAACGGAATAGAACTGACAGGGATCAATGCCGAGTGTGAGCCAGTAAACTAGGTACGCTGGGGTAGACAAAAGAGGCGGCGGGGCAGCAGCAGGTCAGCAGACAGGAAACGTGTGAGTTGCAACGCCAACGGCATTGCTAACGTAGTTGCTGCAGAGCCATTTCAGTTCGAAACTGTCTCAACTATAAAAGAAATCAATTACTTTCGCTACGAGACTGGATGGGGACCCAGCACACGAGTATAGAACTCGTATAGTTCAGGACTGGAGGTTCAGTCCAGGCAAATGTGCTCACACTTCCGCCCTGGCGTTTTCGGAGGGGTGGGGGGGTTTGTGAAAGAAATGTCGATTGTGGGGCTTGAGTATCGGAGCTTGCAGCGTCACGTGCCACAAAGAACGCGCTACAAATTTGTTACAACTAATGCGTGGGTGCAATTCGAAATGCGCTTCTTACATATGCAGCGCGAGAGTTGCCTGAACAACATATGTAACACAAGCGCTGAACGAGAGGTGTAATTGGAGTTAATCGAATCGGATTAAACATATAACAGATTATACTAAAATATATTTTGTAAATTTCGCAAATTAAGTAGAGCAGTAAAAATGTATTTAATACTTCGCTTATTTAAAATATGTCTATTCCTCACAATTAATTAATTTTTATTAATTTTCCATCTGTGCAGACTTAACGTTCGAATCGACCCTCGCATTGAACTTTGCACGAAGTGGACCCGAGAGCAAGACATGTGAATGCGGCTTCAATGGCACTTTGAATATTGTTACGCTCGATTTGGGTTCGATGACTTGGCCCAGGGGCGGGCGGGCCGTGGCGTGTCAGGGCCTTATGGGGGGCACTTTGAAGTGCAGTTTATTTTATCAAAGTTATTTTCGTTTGCGTTTTGCAAGTAGCCAAAGCAAAGTAGCCGGCAGCAAAGAAGGCGATAAGATGCGTTAAGTAATTATAAATGTTAAGCAGCGCTCTTTTTGCCTTTTATCTCGCATCTTAATGCAAATATTTGACGCGCATTTGCACTGGGCTTCAATAACTTTTTATAGATAGTCATTTGGCATTTGGCTTTGGCTTTGGCTTTGACTTTGACTTCAGCTTCGGCTGCCACAAGAGGGCACTGCGTGGCAATAGGTAATCTAATCAATGCAACGGAAAATGCAACTCGAGCCCAATGCACTTGCCGTTTACCAGTTACCACTTAGTTGCCACTTGCCACTTGCCACTTGCCACTTACATCGGGTGACCAGTGGCCGCTGCCGCATTAAAGAACCAAAGGTGTCGGTGGCAAAAGCCCAGCGCCGTCAACACCAACATGCCAGTACTTTAAAATTGTTGCTCTTGCTGTGGTTGGCTGTGTGCTGTGGCTCCTGCCCCAAGGGTCCGGTGATGCCGTCAACGACGTCCATTATCAACGAGGCGCAACTAAAATATTTTAATTAACGCAATATTTGCACAAAATAACCAACATTACAAGTTCAAGGCGCTAGATAAGAAAACGTACAAACTATTGGTCGACAGCGGCAACGGCAGCAGAAGCTAAAGGGAGATCTTAACTAAAAGAGACAACATCGCTTCTCATTACCCATCGAGCAATGTTTTTGCGATCTATACAACAGCGATTACGATTATGATTTACATCTGAAACTCAATACACAGTATCTTCAAATAATGTTAAAGACATGATGCTTAGTATTTACAATCGCAAAACACGAAAAAAAAACTCATGCACTACATTAATAAGCTTAGATATTGTGTCGCCATATTGTTCATCGATAGCATCTTTGCTATGCTACATTTGTGACATTTTTGGATTGCGTTTTTATTGAATTTATAAACTATTTTCATGTTAAAAAATCGCAAAAGTTATTGTAGTTTTGAGCGCATGTTGCAGGCAGAGTTTTGCATTTTTTAATCAGCAGCGATTATCGGGTTGATTTCGCGTTTTCTCCATATAAGTGCGTAAAAGGTTGTCAGAGAGTATTATAATTATACACATCAAATTTAAATGTAAATATTTAATAAACGTAGCTCTTTGCCCAAACATAACAAATATCCTAATTGATTTAGTATTAAATTTGTTTGCGTATAAATTTGTATAATGATTAAATTAATGTGATAATCAAATGTATAGTATATTTTGAATTATAAAAGTTTTTGCGGCGATATATGTGCATTTACTTCTTGGCATTTCATTTAATTTATTATTAGTTCCATTTTATATACAGTTTCCTCTATTATTCGATGTTCTTAAATTTATTTCAATAGTTGTAATCAACACAGAAGCCACGATATTCTGGATCTTATTTTGCCTCGTCGATGTTTGTTGGGTTATCTTCGCGCTGCCATAGTGTTGCCAGTGTGTGAGTGTGACACTTGCAGTGCTGCGAGAAGGTCTACTGATATTGTTGCTGCTGCTGGTGCTGCACTTGACTTGCCACAACACGCAATGGGTCGGCTAAGGAGGCTTGGCAGAGCAGATAGCCACTGCCACGCAGGCGTACACCACTCAACGCCTTTTGCAACAGTACTTGTGAGTGTGTGTGTGTCTCTCTGTGTGTGTATGTGTGTGAACATCTAAGATAGACATGCAGATATCATTGTGGCAAGTACTTGCTGGACACTAGCAGAGTACATATATATTGCACACACACATACACACACACACACACACACGTATTTATGTGTATTATAAGTACGTCGTCCAGAGTTGACTATCGCATTGCAATCAGCGCATGCGTTTACAACGGACGACGTCCCTTTCACAGTAGCCGTTGGCTGGACTGCACTGGACCGGACCTGGTCTCTTTTACTACGATAGGGTTGGCTACAAACAAGGGGGGCCGGCAGCGCCAATGAGGTACGGCGACTGCGACTGCGACTGTGAGTGCGAGTGCGAGAGGAACTGAACCTGGTTATGGGCCGTCTGCCGAGTCGGGGCCCATTCCGTCCTCATCAGTGATGTGGCTGCAGCTCGCAACTCGCACGCTTATCGCATTTTAGTAGTGCAGCGATTTATCAAAGTTAACATAGACTTTTAGCTTGTGAGCCGCGATAGTCCGGGAACCCAAACCCAAACTGAAACCCAAACAAGAACCAGGCACCGAACGAAAACCAGAACGAGGCTAAGACAGAGATTGAGCTGGAGAGCTGGCAAACCATCTCAATGTCCATTTGGCGAGCTCTTTGCCTCGAGGGCCGCCACTTGGTGTTCGGTGCTTTTGGCGGCGTCTCGCAACCTCAACGCATTGCGTTATAAATCATTTTTATTTGTTTTGCTTTCTCAGCCACGTTAGCCACGTTGAATGCCAGTGAATGGTGGCCAACTTGGCTCGCTCTATAATGTTTCGGGATTCTCATGCGTGTGTTATCCGACTGCTAAATCTAAAGCAACAAATGCACATTAATGATGCATTTAAGCTCATCTACCTAAGTCTTCGCAAAAATAATTAGCTCACGTCGCAGAATTTACTTTAATTTCTTTTAAGTTGTAGTTTTACTAATATTAGAAAGTGCTTAAATATTGGCAAACCTTATAAATCTTTTACATTCTTTTACGTAAAAAAAAAAAATGCATCAAAACTAAAAGCAAAATAAAATATTGCAAGTTTTTAGATTTCAATTCTAGCATACAAAGATCAAGAGAAACAACTATCACCTTAAGACTGTTATTTATTATTAAATTATTATTTATTTTTAATGTTGTTTAGAAAATTTTTCTTTGGCAAAAAATAAAATAAATATCAAAAGTTTCTATTTCTATCTACAAATGTTTATTGCAGGCCCAAAGTTTTTTATAGATCCTTTGCATTTAAATAACGACATTTTTATTTGAAATTAGTATCTTTGTGCTAGGCATTTTTAAATCCATTTTATGTGAAAAGGAGTTAAACATTTCAAAACTCTAATATACCAAAATATTGTTTGTGCTTTTTAATTGCTTTTCTTTTGTATATATTTTATTTTATATATACTAAATGAATGTTCTCCAAATATTGGTGTAAAAAAGATATTATTTTGTGTTTGAAATGTTGTAAATAAATTAAAAATATAAATTTATCAAGAGTTTTCGTTACATTTTTATATTTTAAGAGTTTAAAAACTTTCATCTAACTCTAAGATCTATAAATGATGTGATGGAAATGAGACACTATAACACTTTCACAAACTTTCTCATCAATTCTCCGTCTATCAATATATTTTTTACCACATTCTGCGTTGACCTTGAAAACTTTTTTTTTTGGAAACTTTGACGCTGATACAAGTTGAGAGCCAAATAAAACTTTTTCACTGCACACGCACTGCAAAAGCCGAGAAAATAAGTTAAAACAGAGCCGGTCACGAGCTGAAGTCGAAGTTGGAGCTGACGCTGAAATCCAAAGAATCGTAGTTCGTAGTACAACTTAATTACAGTGGATGCCAAAAGAACGGGAGCACTTCATTTGGCGCCACAGTGTTTGTGACTGTGTGTGTGAATTGGATGGGTGCCGAAAATATCACTTAATTAACATTTTTGCGCCATCGCGAGGACAGAGAGAAGGCGGAATGCCGAACATCAGGCGACGGGCGGCGGGCGGCGAGCGTTGGACGTCTGCCGTAATTAACGCGTCCACTTAATGCAAACGCCATTGAATAAACGAGTAATTGGACGACATGTTGGCCAAAAACGAAAAAAAGGGAGCACAGAGCAGCAGCAGTGTAGAACGATAGCTGGCAACAGCACAGCCTGTGGACCCCACTGGCTATGCAAATGATTTGCCGTGGCAGGATGCCTGTTGCCTGTTGCCTCTTCCCTCTTGCTTGTTGCAAG
The DNA here is from genome assembly GCA_035047445.1 of Drosophila siamana. NCBI lineage: Eukaryota > Metazoa > Arthropoda > Insecta > Diptera > Drosophilidae > Drosophila > Drosophila siamana. The sequence goes on along the minus strand of JAWNPP010000015.1, from coordinate 855,687 downwards.
TTACCTGCCGTGGCCTGGCTTGGCCACTTGCTGGGTGGCCGTGCGACAAAAATTAAAACCAAACAACGATTTCCAATCAAAGCAACAACTTTGCCAAGCAACGCCTCGAGTAGGATTCCCTCCACATGCAAGTTGAAGTTGGACGCGAGCGTCGACAGTCGGCAGTCGGCAGTCGGCACAGTATGCGTGAAGGAATCGCAATTCACGCCCTGTAATTATGCGACAAATGCGTGAGGCAGTCGCTGGCAACGCAGCGACTTTGTGAGCTTGCCCCGGCCATTTGCAACTTTATAACGTAATTTAATTAATTTATGCACTCGCATTATTCAATGGAGTGCGCCGCCTGCATGCGTAATTATTGCAGCTGGACAGGATCGGCTATCGATTGCTCTGGCGTCACTCCGACTGCCAACTGGGCGCCCTTTTGCATGCCTGATGAAGGCTAATGCCAAAAACACGAGACAACGAAATAAATAAGAGGAAAAATGGAAACGAATACAAAAATAAAGTGAGCCTCTACGTCGGTTATTGCTTATGGCAATATAGGCTCTTTATTGAGCCCTTCCACTCCATTACCATGCGCAACATTTATTTTTATGGCGAGGAAATTACTTAAAAGCTTTTCTGAAGTGTCTTTCAAGGCGTTGGTATGGCTAATAAACCCTATTGCTATTATAAAATATAAATATATAAAAATACCCAAAAGCCATTAATATTTCAGGCTCAGAACCATACTCCACAGCCGGCTAATTTCGTGCGATCAGATAATACGTACGACCGTAAATATTTACAGCAAAGAGGGCAGCAAAAACGTGTTTATTATTTCAAAACGAGTATGTAATATTTGAATAAAAATTGAATTTGTGACATGAAGTTTTTGAACATCATTCAAATCAAATTAATTCAAATTCAAACAAATTTATTTTTAATTCAACTCATTCTGACTTATTGAAAGGTTCATTTATAAAATCGTTTGCAGCTGTTGGGAATAACAAATTTGCTTAATTAATAATTTATTGCAATTTAATGAGAAGTTTTTCAACATTATTTATTTTTTTTACATATTTTGATGGCAGTCGAAAACTTTAAATTTATTGTTAGTTGTGTATGAAAGTTTAAACGCCTTTTAATAAATGTGCCTTTTTCGCTTAAATTAATAAATACAAATTGAAGCAGAAGCGCGTTGTGCAAGGTGTTAAAAATAAAAAGCGAATAATAAAAAATATTTCATATATATTCCTTAGTTAAAGTAAAGCTAGTCTTGAAAGGAATATCACAGCTTAAGCTAACTTTAAAACGATTAAGTGACATGAGAATTACTTGATCCACATTATCGCAGCATCATCTTATGGAAGTGGCACAATAAATGAACATGGTTAGCTACTTATAAGCGAGATAACGTTTAATAACCATTAATTTCCAGAGACAGAAAGACTGAGAGAGAGGGAGATAGAGAAATGCTGCGATAAACTGCGTTAAATCACTCAAAGTGTGGCATTCAAGCGATGCCCACTGTATGGCTCGCCGTGTATTTATATACATATATGTATATGCTAGATCGAAACAATCGGCCACATTTCAGTTATTGTGGCGCATGGCGGTTGGCGGATGGCGAATGCCTTTTGGGGGCAGTCAGCAGACCTATGGGGCGTAAGACATGTGCGCGCAATTAGACACGCCCCTGCGATGTGTGTAAGCCTAAGTATCTGTAAGATACGCGCACTGTGCTTGCGCTGTATTTGTAGCTTACACAAAATCATAATCCGCCACAAGCCGTTTGTACAATTGAACGCACTGACGCTGGGCCCAAGTTGTAAAGTTGATTGAATAGCTTGCGATTGTGTGTGTGAGTGTGAGTGTGTGTGTGTGTAAGTGAGTCTATGTGTGTATTTGACAGCTGGACAGTTGCTCGTTGGGCTTTGCTTTTGTTTAGTTGTCTGAAGTATCTGCAGTTGACGTTGTCGTTGTCGTTGTCGATATTGCCGTCGTCATTGTTGTTGCTGTTGCTGTTGATGCTGTAGTTGTTGCTGCTGCTGTTGTCGCGTGTGACATGACACAAAGTGGACAGTTTTGATTACTGTTGAAATTGAAAGGGAAATTGTCGAGACGCAGTCAAAGCCATGAAGTTCACTACACTGTCTGTGTGTGTGTGTGTGTGCACTTTGGTGTGTCTGTGGGTCAAACCGTCTATGCAATGAGGGATAACAAGCCGAGTGCCATGTGCTTACAGTTCTGACCCAAATTGGATTGGGTTTAAAGGCGTGTGTGTGTTCCCCACACAACCACACAGTCTGCAGCTTAAGCCTAAGCTTCTCAAACTCTCTTTCTGGAGAGCTGTCACAATTGCGGCAGGTTGACACAAGATTTGATATTGTAACCACACCAATTGTATGTGCAATAGCGAAAGCATGAAACTCAATAAATTAGCCACGAAATACATAAATTTGTATAATATTCAAAACAAGCAGATACGTCAAAAGCTACACTTTCTGGCCACAGTAACCAATTGGCAGATGGCAAGGCAAACAAAGGCCTCGTATCTAAACAATTGACATCGGAATAAGAATAAGAAGTATTGTCAGTTTGTGAAATAGACATCAAGTTGCAAATGCAACTGCAACGGCAACTGCATTTCCATTACAACACATGTTGCGTGCCGAGGCGAGTGGCAGACGGTTTGTCAGAAGGCTCAAGCACATTGCAAATTGGTCGATTTTCTCGTAGTTTCGACTGTGAAATGCGCATTGGCATTATCGGGGAACTATGTCATAACCCCAATGCATCAATTACAGTGCAACGACAACAAATTATAAGGCCAGACACACAAATCGCTCATACAAACATAATAAATGAGCTGCTATTGGAATTTAGCGCATAATCAGACATTGCTGGGCTGGGCCTAGAGAGTGATTAGAGGAAGCAAGCAGGTTGCAATCGAGTGAGAGAGAGAGAGAGAGAGAGAGAGAGAGTGGGTATGCAACACAAGTCGACTTTGGGTTTGGCTGCCAATGCGATAAGCGGCTAAAACAAATGTCATACTTGGTACAATAGTGCTCGCAGCCCGCCAGCAACAAAGACAACACAGCACAACACAACACAGTAGCAACATATGTACTTGCAGCAGCAGCAGCAACAACAACAACAATAACAACGGCAACAGCAGCAGCAGCTTTAACAAAACTCTTCCAGCTGCTGCAGCTACTGCATTGCCTTGTCCGACAAATATGATACGAGCTAGCGCTCCTTTGGCGTCCTTCTTTAGCCTCATAATTGATATTTTTGTTTCATGTTTTCTGGGCAGCGGAGAGTGGGGAGCGGGTGAATGCGAGAGCAACAGCAACAGCAACAACAACACAGCTACAACGGCAACATGTTGCCAGTTTCCACAAAGTTGCCCAGATAAGAACAAGCAACTCGTGTCGGACTCTTGGTGGAGCTTGCAACCCACATGCGTCTCTCTCAATGAATTCCTTTTTGCGTGGTTGTGTGATTTGAATTTATAACTTGGCTTGAATTCTGGCCAAGACAGTGTGCTCAGTGCGCTAACCTGCTGCAAGCAGCTGGTCTAGTATAATATCTATCGTATGACTATGACTTGGGTTCGTTATTGCATTATCTTTGATTTAAAACCAATTCATCAACTCGCTGACTCGACGATGACTCTGTTCCGACTTCAAGTCCAACTTCGACTCCAACTCCGACTCCAAATCCAACCGCAAACATTCATTGGGTGGGTTGCACTAATTGATTTTCGTTATGAGTAATGATCTCGAATCGCACATTCAAATGGATGACTTGGTCGGTGGCGGTGGCGGTGGCGATGGCGATGGCGATGGCGGCGTGTGTTATGGTAATATTCATAAATCAGGATCTAAATTAAAGACAAAAGCGATTGTTAGTGGGCGCTCAAGTTGGCCAAGATTATAAGTCGACAGCAAGCAGGAAACTTTGTGCCTCTAACAATAATCACGTATATTTTCATTTAACTAGCTTATCAAGAGAACATAGTGCAATTTGGTATGTAAAAAATTGCTTATTTTTGTAAATATTCACTTATTGATTGCCCCAAATTATGGAATGTTCTAACTTACCGTTCAAAATTATAATAATCGTTGACGAGGGTGGGCTGATCTATGACTTGCAAACCCGTTTTTTGAGTAAATCATAATTTTTTTGGCTTTAATTATAATTGTTCACTGGATATCTAGAGGAGCTTAGTAAAGTTTGGCCATACGGGTTTTCAGTCCAACAACCTTGATATTTGCTAACTAAATATTAAATTTTAAACGGTTATTAGATATCGATTTTTATACATTGTGCATTGATTGTAGTAATTTGAATTGTATTATATAGTCTTGTGGGTCTATGCAAAATCTTTTTTAACTATTTAAGATATTACACATCGAAATTTAAGCACCGTTATACTTATTAGTTGGGTATGCTAGAATATTTTTGCCAGGAATATTCACGATGAATTGAGAATGGAATTGCATTGAGCCCGAACTCACCATATTCATTTTGCTGAAATCCTGATGACATTTATTTGATAAAAAGGGCTGAAAATGTTTTGGTTATTTATGCAAAAAGGCCAATGTTTAGAATATTCCTTAATATTATTCATTTTCAGATTAGATAATAATATAAACGGCACGTCTCCTGGATTTGGAATTTTGGGATAAAAATATTTTATTTTAAAGAGTAGAGTGAATATATAAATGTGAAATACATGAGATGATATTATTGGTCTCTTTCGTGTTCTTATAGACAGTTTACTGGTTAAGAAGCAGATACAGAAACCGTAAATGCCGCAAATGCGTCTTCCCACTGAAGTGCTTAGTGGGAAAGACCGGTGTACTCCTGATATAGTAATAACATACCTGGCATTCTCTGTAAGTATTCTCTACTTTTTAGTACTCATTAAAGTGAATAATAACTTTATGTATTTTTGTCGAACGAGGAACTACTTAGCTTGTCAGATGGGGCATTTTACTCGTACGAAGTGCGATAGTGCAATCCGAAGGCAATAATTTAGCACTTAAGCAACACGAACGAATATGAGTGTAACGCTAGCTGGCTATAAACTTTAAGCGTATATTCAATGCACTCGTCGTCGTCGTCATATTTACCGAACTGCTTTCCTTATTGAAACTGACTCAGAGTGTCAGTGTCGAAATAAAAGAATTATAATTGCTTATGCATATTTGCGAATTTTGATGGGACGATAGTATATTTTTTATTACATTTCCTATAGATTAAATGCAAGTTTTATGTGCTTAGTCAAAGTGCATTTGGGTCCAGCATTCAATGCTTGCTACCAATTTTGTATATTGAAGCGAAGCAAAACCTTTTGTGGCGTCATAAAAATCAAAACAGACAAATCTTTATCAGTAAATGCATCGCTTGGTAGTGGGAGAAGACGGGGAAAAAGGAGAAGAAAAACGTACGTAACAAAATGAGAGTAAAGAAAAAAGATTCTTCAGAAAATGCCATGCATTGGCATCAACTGGGTTGGTTTGATATTAAAAAAAGCTGAAATAGAAAAAAACAAAATATTTGTAATCGACTCAGTCCAGGTAAGCAGCGAATCACGATGGCAAAGGCAAGGGCAACGATAGAAGGGAAAAGGGAGCGAGGGCTAGCTACTGTTATCTAGTTTTCGATTTGAGCGCTTGAAGAATTTTTAATATGCATAAATAGCTCGTAAATATGCAACATTTGCTGTAGCTGCTTCTTCTTTAGCGTCAGCTTCAGCGTCAGCTCAGCTTCGGCTTTGACTTTGGCTGCGTAATATGAATAGCTACGAATCTATTCATATGAGAACGAAATTTCATTCAAATTCATGCGAGAAGCACGAAGACGTAAAGCAAAGCATTCAAGTCGACTCAGGCCAGCACACACACACACATATTTTAGACAATATTCAATTTATTTAATTCGTTTGGATGTCAATGGCGATGCGACTGCAGATAACAAATCTGATCGCCCCTTATCAGTTGGCTTGTAATATATTCTAATTTTTTAATTAATTGCTAATGGTTAGCCACAACATCATTGGCTCAGCTGGCTAATGGCTAATGGCTAATGCCGTCGACGTCTTCGGAGCCCACATCTTAACGGTCGGCTTATCTTACAAATTCCCCAACCCATCTCTATCTCTCACTCACTGTCGCTCTGTCTGGTAGGCTGTCTGCCTTTAATTAGTGCTGCATTCGATTTTTATGGCAAACGATTTCAACGGCAAATCGCAATGCGCAAATCAGCTGCCGGTTTCCATAAGTCATAAAGCATAACCATTCAATTTGGTCGGGTTACCTGCCAAAAAATGCTTCAAGTTGCACAGTGGTTGGGAAAATTTTAATACGCTGGAATGTGGAAAGAAAAATATAATTTGTACTTTCTATTCAAACACTTGGAATAATGGGAAATAATTGAATAATTTGATTTATTTTTTCTCAACCAATTTTTATTTTTAAATATCGATTACTTTCTTCAAAATGTTTTTTTTTTGTTTATAAATAAAATGTATACAAATTTTAAAGACAAAATTCAGACAATTATCTTACAATGATTTGACAATACCTTAAAAAATACACAATGCCATCATATACATTTCAAATAAAATTTTATTTCAAGATTTTCTTAAATTAATTTAATTTATCAAAATGTTTTTAGATATACATAAGTCTCCAATTTCTTATCTTTATCGATTACTTTCTTTATAATGTTTTTTTTTTTTGTTTTGTTAATAAATAATATTAACAAAAATTTAAAAGAGGAAATTCAGACAATTATTTTGTGATGATTTGAGAATAGCTTAAAAATACACAATGTAATCAACAAGAAGAGAATAGTACTTTTGATGCATTTCTAATACGATTTTATTTCAAAATTTGCTTAGATTAATTCAATTTATAAAAATGTTTTTAAATATAAGTATCCACGGTGCGTATGCAGTTTTGTGGCATTTATCATCGAGCAGAGATCAGACAAAATGTGCCGTTGGTTGCCGGCTTTGCACTTTCTTTTTGCAGGAAGCATGGGGAACAGCATGTAAATCGCTCAGATATCGAACTTGTTAACAAGTACTTAAGGGCTCTTTATAATTATGGTGTCGGTATTTGTGTGCCTCGCGGGGCTGGTTGCAGGGGCATAGGGCAGGGGCAGGGGGAGAGGTGAGTTTTGCCCAAAAGGTGTATGGCATAATGAGATTGTGATTTCTTTTTCGTGTGGCATGGCGGATGCAACAACAATAACAACAAGCTGGCAAGCTACCAACAAATTATTGATGTGGCATGTTAAGAATTTCGCGGCATAATTTCTTAAGCTTCCCCTCAATGCCCCCTCCCAATAATCGCATCAGTTGTTGCTCTACGAGTGTGTCCCAGGCGAAGTCCAAGTCCTTCCACTGATGTCTTGCTGTTCTCGATCTTGTTTGTGCCTTATGGCTCTGTAATTTATGAGCGTGAGGTGCGCGAGGCTGCATATCGGTAGCTGTCATCATTATGATCTCCATACTTTTGAGGTCAAAATTGGCATCAGTTTCGAGTTCAGCTTAAACGATGCAATTTACACTCGCTCCCCACAACCGCAACGCTAAAATGCATAATACAGATATAAACATTTTATTTTCAATTTGCCAATTTTCTCTCACTTAGACTTGGTTTTTTTGATTTTTATTTTGATGTTAAGTGGATTTTCTTATAAGCTTCAAAAATTCGCCATTATTAATGAGTGTTTCACTGATAACCCACAAATGCGTTGTGTTGGCTAAAGTTTCAACGGCTGTTGAAACTGTCGCCAGCGATAAATCTGCGTAGATTTTTGCTTAGATTTTCACATTAGATGCACAGTCTTCTTTCTCTGGATTTTCTGGGCTAAAGGTCAACATTTTCGCACACACACAAACACACTCAGGATGAGCTGCGTTGGTATGGTTGGTCCATACGCTACGCATTTGGAAAGCAGAAAAGTAAACTTATCCCAGAGGCATCGCCTCTCCCAAAACTTAGTCTCCAGTTTCAGGCATTAGCTTCCAGCTCTGCTCAGCCTGGCTGGCTCTCAGCGATGACAATATTGGAGGAGTTGTCGTTGCCTTTGCCTTTGCCAGCACCAAGCCCACATTTTCATAATTCGCATGGCCAAAAAGAGTCTACCAATCGCAATAAGAACTCAATTGACTGCACTAAGTCGACTTTACAATACCCTTCATATAAATAAATACATCCAAGGAAATTTTATATAAAGGCGAATTTTAATATAGAGGGAAATTTTAATATAAAATTGGGTTTCACTTCAAAAATAAATATATTTCTTTTTTTATTATTATATTTTATATTATTTTACTACATCGATTAAATTTAAAAGAAGATTTAAAAATTAAAAGATTTTGCAATAAATAAAATAAGTTATAAATAAAATAAAATACGATTTTATAATAAATTTAAGTAGTAATTTAAATTGCTTAGTTCATTCAACAGATGTTGAGAGGTTTGGCATAACTCTTAAAAAATTAAACCAGAATACATTTTTGGAATAGTTTTTATATAACATTTTTATGTTACTATATTGAAATGGAAGCGTAAAGTAATTTTTGGGGATTGTAACTGAAAAGCCAGATTTACGCGACAAATTGTATTCCAAAATAGTTGGACTCGCAGTGATGTGTATTGCAACTCCAAAGCAACGGCCAATGGAACTTGAACTCATCGAACAACGCCAGCATCAACCGTTGCGTCCGTTGCGACGGTGCAACGTGCAACATATGAGGAGCGTGACTCGGGGAGTGAGGTGAGCAAAGAGCGTCGTCTGCCTCTCAATTAATGACGATCATTGTCAAGGCTTTGGCGTAGCTAAATAGAGGCTGGCTCGCAATCTGGCGTCGCTTCAATGTCGCTAGATGGTGCGTAGGAGTTGCCACCACCGCCCGCGCTCAACTTACTTGCTCTCAGCATCGGCAACAGCCTCAGCCTCTGCCTCAGCCACAGCTGTAGTATCAACTACAACTTTAGCTTCGGATACGGCGGCTGCGGCTGTGGCTGTGGCCACGGCTGCTTCTCAGTGGCCCATGTGCCGTTAGTGATAGTGTGTTGTGTATGTGTGTGGCGCATATTTAGGCATGTTGCAACATGCCATTTACAAGTGCGCGCCACAGCGCTGCAATATCAAGTTTGCAGTCGGTGGAGTCTCCTTCTCGTCGTCGTCGTGGTCTTTGCTATCGTACTTGTTGTCATTGTTGGTGTTATTGCTGTTGTTGTTGTTGTTGTTGGCATTGCCGGCGGCGTGGCCGATTATGTTGTCGGTTTTGGAGGGTGCGTCAATTTATGAGTTCATTGTGCGTTCTGCTTACAGGAAATGTATCCAATGTTTAAGGCGCTTTAATAGTTAATTATTAAACTCTTCAGTTTAAAAAATGATAAATTAGCTATAAAAGGAATTGATTTGACTTTAATACGAGCAAAAGCATTCAAGAATTTCATAAACAATTACAGTGCTGTACAGGAAAATACTTTCAATTTGGAAAGATATAAAATAAGTGTCAGAACTAATCATCAACAAAAAGTAAGCATTTCAGTATTGAGCTGAATCAAGTTTCCAACTTATGTCTAAGTAAAAATTTCATTTATTTGATTTTGTTAAACTTTTTCTCTTGACTTATTGGCTTAAGAAAGGTGATTTCCAGACATTTTCCACCATCTAAATTGGGCCATTAAAATACAAATACGAGTAAAACATCCGGTTACACTCACTATCATAATTCTATTAAGTAATATGTCAGAAACATTTTTGAACAATGGGCGCCATTGATTCTGTAGATTCAGTACAGAGACAAATCAATAACCAAATTATGAAGCTATATTTTAATGCATAGGATGCTGGTGACGTACTTAAGGAATAAGTATACAATTCAATATAGATTTCATATAATATGGAAGTCGCAGGAAATGCCCTTGTTAAATTAAGTAGACTATTAAGAAAAGAATTCTTAATATACTCTGGGATTGTATTTGATAAAACAAGTATATGATTCAGAATATAATTGACAGTTGGTTAGTAATACACATTTTTAAAACATTCATTATATGGCTTCTCTGTTTTTGCGTGAGTGAATTATTACTAAGTCATTAAATTACGCCCCTAAATTGTCGACTATCAACAAAAAACGATAGGTAATAAGTTCAGTTTGCCATCCACTTAAATACATTAAAGTTTTCTTGCTCTCCTCTTCTTCTGCATAAGTATCTTTTAATTGAAATGAATATGCCGCATATTCCATCGGAGAAATGTGAACTTTTTCAGGATAAACTTTACTTGTTGCATGGTTTTAAGTTGCGACTTATAGCTTGCCGCTGTAAGGTGCAAGTTGTAAATTCCAAAGTATCCACCCGCACTCTTGGCAGCAATGGCGGCTAAACCCCAACAAACTTTTCAACACAAACCGCAAAAACAACTGGAAATTTTACAAGTTCATTTTGTGGACTGAGCTGAGCTGAGCAGCGCTCAGCCGCAGCTTGAACTCTGCTGGACTTGTGGACTTTTTGGGGGAGGCAAACTGCAAGCTGCAACTTCATCCATCATCATTTGTGCTGGCCACGCTGAAGGAGAATTAGAGGGCTAAATGTACATACATATATTGCTGCAACAACCACAGCGCATTGAGTCTATTAAACATTTGATAATTTCATTCGTTTATTTCGCCTTGGCCAATGTTTTACTCGCCAGCTAAAACTTATTCTATTTGAGTTGTGCAGTGGCAGCTGGAACAGTGCAACACTGCAGCAGCATCGACAGCAGCTCCTGAGGCAAGTACACTGAGCAAAGGGTGGGTGAAAAGTTGGTTGGTTGACTTCAGCAGCATGTGGCCAACTGCGGTTCTAACTATGTATTTTGTCTGCTGTTTGACTTACGGCTTTTGCGGTTAGAAAATGTGTTGCACGGTGTTATGATTTGAGGGCATTTCAAAAGTTTATTATGTCAGCGCCCTGCTGCCATCGAGCGTTAAGCATTGTGGTTAAAAAGTAAATAGGTAGTAGACCATTGCCTCCAATCCAAATGCCAATCTCAACCCATCCAATACTTTCGGACCACTTTACAATCTCACTCGCGCTCTCTCTTTCTCTCTCTCTATCTCTCTCTTTCAGTCGCTCACCCTCTCACTGTTCCTATTCCTGTTGCAGAGGGCAAATGCCACATTGTTGTTGCAACGCGTTGCGAACTTGACAAAACATTTCAACAACGCTGTAACGACGCCAGCGCCCGCATGCCAATGTTGTTGATGTCGATGTTGCTGTTGCTGTTGCAGAGGCTAAAACTGAAGTTTTAGGCGCAGACAACGCCTCGAACTAAACAACAACAACAACTGCAGCGGCAACTACAACAACAACAACAATGCGATGCCGCCATGAGCCGAAGACTGTGCAACGATTAATGATGCAAATATTTTTTGAAAGCGCGAAAAATTGTGCATAAATTTACCATGACCATGGACAACAGCAACGACAACAACAAAAAACCAGCAACAACAAGATTTTACTTGTTTACGAGCTACACTTTGTTGTTCTACACTTTTAACAACGAGTCTTTGGACTTTTCTAACAAGGATTATCTTCTGATATAGTATGTTTTTTTTTAAATTTAGGGACTTTTAGTGAGCACAGGAAAATAAATAAAGTGAATGTTCTTTAGTCTACTCGTTTTTTAAAATTTTAAAACAAAAAAAAAAAATTTTTTTTTTTGCGTTTTTTTATATTTTTTTTTTTTTTTTTTAAATTTTTTTTTTTAATTTTTTTTTTAAAATGCCCCCCCCCCCCAAATTGTCTCTTTTTAAGATCTGCTTTGAAAAGTCCATGTGAGTTTAAGAAAACTTTTAGTTGAATTGTCTTGCGAAAAAAGTCGAATAAATTTTGTGTACTGAAAAACATTTACCAAAACAAATGTTGTGAAAAAGTGTTTCAGAATTTTGTTTAATTATGTTTTTCTTTTTAATGAGTCAAATGAAAATCCATTTTAAGTTAATTGAAGTTTTGATTGTATGTCTGTTGTTGCCAGTGAAGTGGATTTTCTGTCGCTAATGATTTTAATAATGTTGTACTCCAATTTGGCTAATCACAGCTACATGCTGAGGGTATAGCGAGTTCGGTGTGACAAATCGAAATTCCATTCCGTTGTTTGTTGTGGTTGTTCTTGAGTAGTTTTCTTGCCCATATGCCGGCGCGATGACACTTAACAAATGATCGCATAAGTGCACACAAAACGCACATTGCAGTTCAGGCTGAGAATGGGAATGGAACTGGGACTGACGCTGTGGCTGGGGCTGGGACTGGCGAGAGTTGGGGCTGGTGACCATTGATTGGGTTGTTCCTGTTTGTTGCGGGATGTGGTGACTGTGGCCTTTTGTGTGGGCAAATAGTTGAGTGCTATCACTGCTCAGCCGGCATATTTTGTATCATAACAAATCGTGAGGGTATGGCAATGACTAAAGTGCGACGAGCCTTTCCCGAGGCCGAGGCCGAGACCGAGAGTGTCGAGTGTTGCAAGAAGTTGCATGAAATGTTTACAAAATAAATGCGGCACTTGAATTAGGCAACATTTGTTCAGGTTTGTGGAGAATTGCCAACTGCCAAGTGGCAAGTGGTTAGCTTTCTTTCGCATAAAAAACCTTATTAAACGCAATCCCAATCTGTTTAATCAAATTAGTAGAAATCAGCACTAGAGAGTGAACCATTCAGCATCATGCATCTCTATTCAGTTCCACAGTTTGGAGGAGTGGAACCTCACGAGCAGACAGTGCCAGTGCGTTGGCGTTAGCCCGATCCTCTAAGCAACCAAAAAAAAAAAACAAAAAATCCCGCAAAGGTAATGCTGGCAATGGCATTTGTTGCCGCTACACCCACTTTTTGGCCAAGGGAACCTTTTGTACTCGCACAAAGCCTTGCTGCACTCTTTCGGCTTTCAGAGTCAAAGTCGGAGATGGAGATGGAGTTGCATTTGGCACATTAAGCCAGACTTTCGGTCTTTAAGTCTGGCCTGGCATTTGAACTTATTGCCACGGTTGGGCACGCTGTCATAAAATCAGCCAAGAAAACTCTGTAGGTTGGCACCTAAACCCAAACTGCACTTTGGCATATGGGGAGCAGAGGTGTTGTCAATTGGTTTTTACAGGGGATGCAATACTTGAAACTATAGCTTATGTCTCTTTTCTGACTATTCAAACGTAATGAAAAATTCAAACTTTCGCCAAGTATATGATAGTTATGGATTTACATAAATAGACTGTAAACAAGCAAAGCTAATAGCGTAAAGTCAAAGTCATGTTTATACTGCATCCCTATTTCATATCTTTGTTATTAACCTAATCTACCACAATCATGTCTTTATTGGCACATTCTTTTATTTACACTGATAATCGAATTGAAATTATATTGTTTTTCGATTTTTAAAAAATGAACATGCGTATTTTCTAAAATGTATCTGAATAATATCTAAGCTCCCTTTTCAACAGACTTGCTGTACGCCTATGCCACTTATATGTTAACGGCTTACAACAAAAGCCACAAAAAACTAAGTCGCACTCAATGCCGAGTGCCCTTTGGCACTTTTTCTTTAGCTACATTGCCACGTCTTTGTTGATGATGGTTCGAAGTGCCGTCCTGACATCCACAACGCTGCCCGCCGCCATTGGATTGGCTGCATTGGTTGTTTGGGGAGTGGGTGCAACCTCAGCTTGGCCTGTTGAAAATCCTTTAGAGCGTTACTAATTAAAATATCAACATTTTAAGAGGCGTAGTAAATGTGTTAAATTGACTTTTCTCTCGGGTGGTTTTGACAATCTGATACATAAAAATTTTGCATTTTTCGTGAATAGATCATTTGCAGCTCGCATCCAGGTCGATGTTGATTTTGCCCAATGACTATTGCTGTTTCTGTTGGTGTTGCAGTTTCATTTTTATGTGAATGGCCAATGTCAATGCATCAACTAATTAACCTGCAATTAAAAATTTTAATAGCTGTTTTCCTCTCTTTCTCGCTTTCTCGCCATTCCTCCACCACAGTTGATAAAACCTTTTTGCACTGCGTATAAAGGTACAAAATACGTGGCGTTCAAATGAGGAGCGCGCCTCATTAAAGTGCGCACGGTCTGCAGGGCTATTACCAAAAGACTTTCAGCGGTCTCTTCGTACAATTGCAAGCCAAAAAAAAACCAACCTTTTTTTTAATTTTAAAAGATGGTAGCTTTTAAAAAGCGATTAGCCGAAGATACAAATGCTCTCTTGAAAAATTATATGCAATTTTGAGTTAATAAATGAATCTTTTAAAAATATTGTAAGAGCATTATTTGGGTAATTTGGAAGAGCATAAAAAGAAAAAATATATTTATTTTTTATATGTATTGAATCGAAATTTTGCAATTTTTGTAATCTTCTTTCCATTTAAGTTTTTTCTTTTAAGTCATGTGTTTTAATAATTTTCACATTTCTGTGAAACTTGAATATATAAATTCTTTTAGCTTTATTCATTTGTTTATTTTTCTGCCTCTGAAAATTGGTTAGATAGATATCTTGATTCTGTCCTTTTAAAATTACTTTATGTATTTATTTACGAAGTGTTCGTAGCGCAATGAATTATTTATTAGTTGCAAACTAGATAATATAGTCAATGGTCCCCTCTTTGTGGGCATGTGCAATATAAATACAGCGTCCTTCTGGGTCTTCTCATCATCGTCGCCGTCGCCGACGTCGAAGTCGGCGTCGACGTCGTCGCTGTGGTTGTTGACGTCGCAGGGCTGCGCATGCGCACAACACATGCCGTGGGCAGTGGTTGTTGTTGTTGGTGTTGCTGGTTGTTGCGTTGCCACTGCTGCAATAAACGTCAAAATGCGGCCCATTGCTGTCCATTTCATCAACGTGTGAAATAAATCACTCAAAGTGCTGCAGATCCATTAAGGGCACCAGCAATGAGCAGAGCAGCGAACAGAGGGCTGAGAACAGCCGTCGACGCGACAACGCAACGCCGCACAGTGGCTCTGCCAATGCTCTCTGCGAAATTTGAACAAAAAGAGATCCCCAAATAATTCAAAATCATTAAGCCGATTTTTAAAACTTTGTTTGGTATCAAGCTTAACACTAAAATATTCAGGTTTTTCGACTACTATGGTTCGAAAAAATAAAATAAAATATTTTATTAAGCATTTTCGATTTTAATCAAAATTTATATACATAGTTTTTGTTTTTTGGTTATTTATTCGTTGACTTGGAAAAAGGCTTTTGAAAACTTTATATGATTTTTCTTAATTATTGAAGCAACATTTTAATTTATATTTTAATTAATTTAGCGATTAAATATCATGTATTTTAATATGAAAAGATTAAAAATATGAAATCAATAAAATTTGGATTTGAGCGCATTAATTCTCGAAAATATCGTTGAAAAAAAGATGATGCTAATTCCAGCACGACGTGAGAATCGAGCCACTGTGCACCGCTTTCCCGCCACATCGCCGCAGTTGCAGTCGCGTTGCAGTTGCATCGCGCCGCGTCGCGTCTCTTTTGTGGTAAATACATTTTTAGCATTTTGTCTGCTGATACCTTTGGGTGTTGTACAAGACGGCAACTGGCTGCAACAATAAAGACGCAAGCACGGGCAGCATGCCACTGGCCACGCTCAGCTCCTCTTTTTTTTTAGTTTGTTTCGTTTTTTTTTTTTTTGTTCCTTTATAATGCTGTCTTTTGTTGTTGCTGTTGCCGTTGTTACTGTTGGCCATGTTGGTATCCACTGGCCCATTGCATGTTGTTCACCTTTTGCAAATTCGTTTCATGTTTGGCTTTGCCACTGTCAGTTCGACTGTCTGCTTTTTATGAGATTTTGTGGCGTGCTACGCGACTTCGGCACATGCAAAATTCCAAATTACATTTCATTGCTTAAATTCAATTAACGGTGCGGCCAGAAATGCGAAACACTCAAATTTGCGACCAAAATAAAACAACACAAAAATAACGAGTGCTCGCGCTGCGCTTTCATTCTCAACGGCAACGGCAACTGCCAACTGAGCCATGGCTAAAGCCGAGAGTTGGCCATTAACTCCACTCAACTCAACAAAGCGCAACGCAACTCATCCCATCCCATTCCATCGCATCCAAACTGAAGGCATGGCGAGCAATCAACAAACAAGAAGCCGACTAGTGAGTAGGTAAACAGAAAGTTGATTGAAAGTTTCAGCCAAGTGCAATTGGGGAATTAAAGCCGAGGAACTGAAACATGAGAAACGAGAGTGAGATGTGTAGGCTTCCTAGAGGCCAAGGCTAACAGATTCAATGACAAACTGGTTATAAAAAGTGTTCTTTGAGACTCAAACATAAATATTTCCCAAATGGCTCAAAATTCCATTTTTGTTCTTGGCACAATTTCAAACATTTCCTAGAATTTGATTTGAGCCATTTCGAAATTAGCAATTACAATTAGTCTTACAATATTGCAAAATTCTTCGAATGGGATACAATTTTTATGTGAACGTATTTAACTTGAACAAATCTATAACAAAATAAGAAGAAGTATTTTAAGCCAAGAAAAAAATCTACCTTTTATATAAGAAACATTAGGCCCCAAAAATTATGCTACATTTCTTTGCCCGGTTGTGATTAGAAGTTGCATTAGAAATTCTCATTAATTTGTCTAATGTTTTGATAACAGTATACAAAATTACGTAAATTATACAAACATAGTGAGTGAATGCTTGTAATTAGTAACAGAATGACGAAGATTTTCATCAAACAAGTGACAGAGTTCGCACATTAAGCATCTCCCCAGGGTGGCAAATTTGGGGGGAAAGGAGGTTTTGCAAATAATTTGCAATCTATTGTTCGCAATTTGAAGACATTTTATAATTTAGTGTTCATTGTCATTAAGTGCAAATAATTGCCTTAATTTGTAGCAAACAAACGCAATTATTATGCAGTTATTGAGGCATATAAATCGTACAGGAATTCTTTCAACATAATTAGTTTAAATGTCCCACACACAAAAGGGCATAACTAACAATTAAGCTCATATTGCTCTTTCGCAAGTGAACCGCAAAATGCATACTTATAAGCTCATATGTATATATGTACAAAACATATATACATATGCACATATATATATACATATATATGTATGTGAGTTTATGTACATATGTATATTGAGATATTTGTGCGCAAGTATGGCGCATAAATCTTAATTACGCTTCGTCGAGCGTAAATCATCATCAGCCACAGAGTTGCTGGCGAAATTGATTCATGCTCAGCAATTTCGCCAGAAACTCTTCAAGCCTACGAGGCATCTCTTAGTGTTTAAGTAACTTTGACAATTTGGCGGCATTCTTATTTTTATTCTTTGCATTTTGTTTTTTATGACCCACAGACAATCTGACGACTTCAGCTTTGAGTATATGTATATGCTTAACCCATCGTGGCGCAGAGAGATATTTTATAGCAGCACACTCATTGAAAACATTCCTCTTTCCATCTGCTTTTATGACAGATAATTGTATAGAGTAAAGCAAATGTGAATCTAGAAGTGCACGCAGGAAGAACTAATAAGCAAAGCAAATGAGGTGAGACTTAAAAGGCAGCTGGAGGATGATGCGACGGAACTTCATGCAAGATTTATATGCGATATTTTTAGACATATTCGTATTAATCACTCAGCCATGTAAATAAATAGTTGTGTCCACAATGGGTTAAGTCATCAGGCTATTGTCTAAACTGGTCCAATTGCCAGTCATTTGATGTCAAAAAGTTCAGTGCAATTGGCTTTATTTTTTATGGCGCTGACAATTTGCAATCAGCCTCGTACGCGACTCTGACTGCGCCAGCGAATCGGGCAATTCTAAAATGAAAAAATTTTTACAAGTTGTAAAGATTAAAAGTCCATTAGGCGTGCTAGGAGCAGCACCAACAGCGGCAGCAGCCGCACTTATACATATAACTTGTTTAGAGAGAAAGATACAGATACAGAATTGATAGAGCGAACGGGAGAGGAAAGAGACAAAGGAGTGGAGTGGGCAACATGCGGCATCGACTAAATCTCGAACATGGCAGCATCCATTTAAATGCGCGCAATGCAATCACTCAAATTGGCCAAAGCACCGGAACGTGCAGATGGCAACCGCACGAATGGCTGAATTACATGAAATATTTTAATCCAAAAGATGCAGTTAAGTGCATCCATCAGCGTGTATTTAGTATTTAATAAATACGGAAGCGAGAACACGACTCGAACACGACTTTCTACAATTCCACCATTCCCAACGCCATCGCCATTGCCATTGCCATTTGCTATTCCCATTGCCGTTGCCATTTGCCTTTGACGCACTGCAAACAGTTAGTCCCTAGTCTCAACAATATATACTCGAACTCGTACTTACTACAAGCTCCAGCTCCAGCTCGAAAGAGGTATTTTAATTTATTTAAATTTCTAGCTGCTCATATTACCAACTGCAATTTACGGACATTCAGACAGTCAGCCAGACAGACAGCCTTTTGCTCTCCTCTCAACTCAACTGGCCAGGCGCACACGACTCTCTGCTTTGGCCAAGAAAAGTGAACATCCATTAGTTGTGCTAATGATGCGCAACCCACTTTGCCGCGTTCCACACCAGCCAGCACCTTTTTCTTCTGCTGCCTCCTCAATGCGCCGTGTCTGCCCCGCCTTTCCATCATCTCGCCTCTGAGTGGCGAGTGTCCTGTCTTCGACGACTTACTAGCATATGCTGTCCTGCTGCTTGGCGTGTGGACTTAGTTTGCCATTTTGCTATTTTGAAACGCATTTGCCTCGCTGGTTAGTTAGCTTTAGCAATAGTCTCTGCCTTTCTCTATACGTGTTTGTGTGTATGTGTGTGAGTGAGTTTGTGCATTTCTGCATCTATGACTAATGCAGAGCCAAAGAGACTGAAGAATGAGGAGCGCATTGAAAAGCACAGCCACTTAAGATGTTCTCAGGAAAAAATAGTTTTGAAATCTGCCAAGTAATTAAAGCAAATAAATAATAATAGCAAAATTTAAATAAATCTTAAGTAAATGAACTGAACAATAAAACATTTATATCGAATATAAATTATCTTAATTTTTAATTAAAGCGTTTTAGTTAGATAATTACCTTACGTTTAAATGAAAGTGCATATTTTTAGATATAGTAAAGTAATTAACGGGTATACAAAATAACACAAAATTAGTATAATCTTAAAATAACAAGTGGTTTGTTTTAATAGACAAAATAAGTTTTATAGTTTCTGCCTTCTTATCAAAAAGTAATATTGTTAAAAAATGAACATAAATGATAATGAAAAAATCAGTATAAATGTCTTAGAATGATGCATTTAAAAAATAAACTTCGGAAAAAGCTCATTGATATTATTATTTCATTATATTATAATTAATATTAAAAAGCACACAAAATATGGACAATCAATAATTATTTGAAATACTTTTAATTTATTCATGTTTGTTGCACACTTCCAATTGTGTTTAATTTAAATGTTTTGTTATTGTGACGTGTTCAGCTTGTTATTGATATTCAGAGATAAACCTGTATACAAAAAATGACATTAAAACATAGTTCATCTTTTTTTAAATAATTGCAAACTTACCATCAATTGATTCAAGTATAATTCATAGGGAATATGTCCGCTAATAGGATCAATTGCAACTGGCCACATTTCATCCATTTCTTCTTGTGTGAACGGCTCTCCCTCTTCCATCATCAGCTTGCCAAAGCTGTCTTTAGTCAGGTAGCCTTTACTTTCAATATCCAAAATTTTGAATGCTTCAAGAATTTTCTCAGGGGCAGCTGGTTCCATTCTGTATTAATTGAATTAATTTACTTAGAAATAATGCATTGAAATGTACGCTGCACTCACTTGCGCTCCATTAGCAGCTGCGAGACGTGTGGCAGAAACTTGGTTAAATGCACCACGCCGCTTGTCTCCTCCGTCTCTGTGGCTGAAATAACCTCGTTGACCTCCTGTTCGGTGGGCACACAGCCCAACAGACGCAGCACGGTGCCCACTTCACGCACATCAATTAACTTGTCGCCATGATGATCGAACACACAAAACGCATCCGAGATGCGCTTTTCCAAATCGTTGTTAACTAAAAAGATATGATTGGGTTATAACTGGAAATTTTTTTTTTTTTGGGAAAACTCTTACAGTCTAGATCCATAGCAAGCGGTTGAATAAAAGCTGCATATAAATTTGAGAAGAACTTTGAAGTACTGCTTGTTAGATCAATATTCGAGTGAAAATAATAAACAATTAGTATTGTTGCTAGGTGACACTTGCAACCAAGAGAGAAACTGATAAAAAGAGATACAAATTGATAAGTGAGCGCATAAAAGGCAACATAGAAATTTCCAATAAATGATTAGTATTTTAAATTCCATCCATAGTTCAATTCTAATAATTTCTTTCAGTCTGCACTTTGTATGGAATACGGAAGTAACCTTAACTGCACCATAGTTGTCAGCACGTTGCGCTTGTTGCAACAAGTGCACCATTAGATTTTGGAGCTATGTATGTTTACTTAAATGGAAATCAGCAAGAAGGCAAATGCAATGCTTGCAATTTGATTAAAGAAAAAGAAAAAAAAGAAAAACTTCCAGAATGCCACAAACAGCAACCACTTCATTCACGCTAATGCGTGTCGTGTACAACACGCTTTCCATTTGAGCTGCTGGATCTGACGTTCAAGTTCATTTCGCAGCAACAACACACACACACACACACACACACTTACGTATCAGCTGGGGCAGATGCCAAGTAGATTTTCCAAGTAGATCTTGGTCTCGTTGCCGCATGCCTCTGCTCTAGGTGGCTACTGCCATAAACACTAAAAGTGTTCGTCATTTGCTGTTCCAGATCCAATTAACCATTTTGATGCATTTGCCTCCATTACGTTTTTTTCTCTCGCTTGCTCCTCTACTCAGTGGTTGTGTGTTTTTTCCTTTCGCCTTTGCAGTCCCTTTTGCTTTGACTCTGCTTGTTGCTGCATCTGGCTGTTGCAATTTCGCTGCCTGACTTACAACGTGATCGGAAGTTTGTCTTGGCCAGCGTCGACGACGTGTCCGTGACTTCAACTCTACAGTTCGCTCTCGTATGTGCGTTGTTGTTGTTGTTGCTGCTTGACTGGTGTTGTTGCTTGGTTAAGTACTTTGTAAATGTTGGCATGATTTAAGCCAGCTCTTAGTCTCTTTATTCTGACATTTACTCTAAGTTTGTCTATTAGGCATGCGATTAAAATTTAAATTGAAGTCGAGCAACCACAGAGCTCCAGACGCTGTCTCGCACTTCCAGATCGAGCTGAGCTCCAGCACCTTCCCTTCCTTACAATTTTTATGTGGTGCCGCCTTGGGTAATTTTTCTTAAAGTCAACACGCCCTGTTGCGCCGTCTCATGTAAACTTCCGCTTGCCATCGGTTCGGCTATTTGCAAACTTGGCCGCATTTTGTTCATCTGTCAATTTCGACACCTGCCACAGACAGGACGGCGTGTTGTCAGTGCCTTTCGTCCACTTCCTGTGGGGTGCCACTTACTAGACACTCAGCTCACATGTCTATGCATCGTAAAAATGATCTCATTAGGCTATTCGTGGGGCTGGCATATCATTATATCTGGGTGCTGGCTTGAGCTTTATAATTATGCCGGTAACATCATTCGATCAATTCAGGAATTAGTTAAAACTTCCATGTGAAAATATATTTTCAATAATCGGTATCTAATAACTAATTGAAATATTTTTAAACAGTAACTTGACAAATTGCTGATTGAATAAATGCCGATCGAAACGACTGAAAAATAAGTTATATATGAATTGAAGTTCGCTTTCTATTCTCTTAAGCCTTGGTCAGTTAAAGAATAGTTTCAATGCTATCAACAGATTACAAACGTTCTAAAATTTCAATGTTCATAAGGTATGTGAATATATTCATAGATTTGTATAGATTCATTTGAAATATTTACCTTTTTACAATTGATAGCAATGAAAAAAAAGAGCAAAAATATTTTTCCATTAATTCTCAATTAACAGTATAATTTTTATTCACATTTTCTGTTCAATTTGAATTGCGTATACATGGGAATGTGTGTGTGTGAGTGTGTGAATGCCGATTGTGGTAATTAAATGGAATTTAATAAACATAAACATGCAAATAATGAGCGCTACCTTTCACAGCAGCCATTCGGAAAACTGTTCATAATAGATGGCCCAGAAACTTTTGTTGAATTAATTAGAGTAAAAAAGGCAGCCAGCAGACTGATGAACAGAAATCCGGACAGTCGGACAGACGAACAGACGGACGGCAACCACAGATTTTATAAACGACTTGGTTAAAAATAAAGAATTCAATTCAAACCAAATGATATGAAAGAATTGATTAATAATCATAGCGAAAACCACAAAAGAGCTGCTGCCCCAATGAATGGCAGAGACCTGAGATGGTGACTGTGACTGAGATTCGAAATGAGACGGAGACTGAGACTTGGGGCTACGACGGACCAAAAGAGCTGGTCACAATAGCGCTGACGCTATACGTCTCCCCAACTCCATCTCCATCTGCAGCTCCATCAACACAGTCCCCGCTCCATCAAGGCCAATTGGTTGCTTAGCGTTGGCTGTGCCACAATTGTAAGCCTGGGCGCAGCTCTTTGCTCAACGGCAGCATTTACTTTTTGTTGTTGTTGTATTTGTTTCTTTTGTTGTTGTTGCTGATATTGTTGTTGTCATTGCTACTGCTGTTGCTGTTGCTGGTGCTGTGTGTCTGTGCTGCTGTGCTCCACATTCTCCGCTGACTGGCGAACTGCGTTCAGTCATGTTGTTGCGCTGAGACGTTAGAGATGGACAAACAACACGATTCTTTGACAGCAATAACTACATTTTGTAAATGTGAACAAATCTTCAAAAATGATTTTATCTTGGAATATTGAATAATTTGAACATAGGTTTGACTAATAAAAATACACATTTCACTTTTCAAGCTTTAAATATAAACATTTTGATTATGTCGTTGTTCTTTGTACACTTGTTTTTATATTAACGACAACTTTTAAATTATTTTTAAATAACATTTAAAAAAATAAAAACAACCATAACTAATGAAGGGAATATGTTACTTATTTATGATATTGTTGTATATCTAAATCGATCTCGAAAGTTTTATAAGTTTTTAAAAATTATTCATTTGAATATTTCACTTTTCTGTAAACCCAAGCCATTCTCGTTTGTTTTAATGGGAAATAAATGATACTTTGAATACAATTTGGCAAAATCACTTTTTGCACAATAAACAAAACAACATAAATATTGTTCTGTAAAAATTGCAGCCTCTAACAATTTTACGCTTAAGAAATGTGTCGATAGTTCCGCCAGTAATTGTGCTAGGAGAAAAATATGAGAGAAAAATTATTAAAAATAAAAAGAAATTGTAATAATGTCTATTAATTTTTGCATTTTCTAAAGTACAATTGCATTGCCCTAAGTTCGATTTTTATATAATTTGTTTTATTATTTATGTATGTATATTATGTATATGTAATATTTTTTACCGATTAATGTTGTTGTACTTCCAATCACCATCGATAGAGATTTTAAGAATTCAATGTCTTTGCAGTCTCTCCACCAACTGTATTCGACGTGATTTGTACGTTTGCGTGTCACGACACGCTTGCATCTTTAGTGGGCAGCGACTTGACTTGACTTTGATTCAATTTCCATATGAAAACATCGATTTGCGTTTGTGCGCCCGCGTCATCGTAATCAAAGTGTTGTTTATGGAACACGTCCGGCGTGTTTTTATTCTCTTTTGCTGTTGTTGCTGCTGTTCGCTTGTTGGCTTGGCTAAAAATTGCTCACGGCAACAATTGCGAGCCTTGTCTGAAAAATATGTAGCAGACCATTACATTTGCCTATTGCATGGACACACACACAAACACACACACAGTCACTCGCACTATAAAGAGGAAGAGGTGTAAGTACGAGAGACAGAGACAGAGAGAGAGCGAGTGAGCGGGAGAGAGGCAGAGGGTAAGAGATAAGACATAGGCTCAGTGCTTATAAGCAAACGAGCACACACACAAATCACACACACACACACATATGCGGTCCGAGTTATGATTGAGTTCTAATGAGTTGAGAAAAATGTATCAAGGAAAACCAGTTCCCGGAATCGCAATTAGATAAGTGGGTTTCATGCCTCAAACCGTGAACTACAAGAAAGCGCAACAAGCGAAACCAACAATTGTTCCGAGCAGCTCCAACTCCAGCTCCAGCTCCAGCTCCAGCTCCAAGCTGAGCGCTTGTGGCCGGCCAGGCCTATCAGGAAATGGAAATTGTTTTCTATTGAACGGCGAATGGCGAACAGTGAAGAATATACAACACATAGCGTACAACGGGCTAACAAATGTGTAGCAGATTTTCTATAATCAGGCGTTAAAAATATTTTGCAATTTAATTTATTTCGCTGGGTTCCGCACACACTGTTGACTAAATTACCATATCTACTGGCAGTCGGGAAAACTTGTTCAACAGGTTACTCTCTGATCGCTTCAGCGCGTTGAGTGGAAATTTGCAAGCTTGATTTCTTTAATATCGGAAAGTCAGGTGTCGTTACACCTTTGTCTTCAGTTTTCATAAAACTTGCTACAGATTTTTATATCCAATATACAGCATAAAAGCGAATTTATATTTGTATGCAAATGAAGCCGATTTATTGCTTTATTTAAAACATCGCTAACTAAAAGCATTTCTATGGTGCGTATCGTGAATTGATAATTTCATAATTAAAGTGTGTATTCATCGACGACCAACTTGGACTACTTTATTTTCCGCTTTTTTATACCATTCACGATTTAATATTCTACTCAAACATCTTTGGTGTTCAGTGAAATAGAATGTCAAAGCTTTTAGAATGCTTTATTATAGCTCCAGTTACTCTATTACTATATTAAATATTCAACTCTATTGGCCCATTATCGTTCAACCCAATTCCACTTTAGTCATTATCTAGCCGTAGAAATGCCTTTAAGCAATTTTCTGCACTAGTTTACCTTTCGATTAATAGGCGTGAAATATTAATGCTCTGAACACGCCTGGTAGCCCGGTAGGCCCCCTCACCCTCAAAAAAAAGAAAAAAAGGGAAAGGTCTCGGTTCCAACCGCTCTTCAAATTAATTGGCTGCCGCGCTCCCGACCCTTTACTTTCTAGCTATCAAAATGTCTACGCCCTAATGTGCGTGCCTTTCCAATTACGAACCCAAATCGAAGTCAAAGTCGAGGTCTGAGTCCAGCCCATCATTAGCTCCACCTTTACTAATGATTGTTTTGCACTACAACTCGGGAAATTGGGCGCTGAGAACACTTTACTGTGAACCCGAAAGTATTTCGCATATGTATGTGATAATGGATTTGGCGGTGCTTTGATTTCAGCTGAACATACATATATATTTACATATGCATGTATTGTCTTATATTTTTTTGTAAATATAATTGTTCGTATGTGGCTGACAGCAAACAAGACAATAAATCAATAATTATTGCAAAATAAGTTCCAGTAAACCGCACAAAAAAAAAAGAGTCGAAAAAAGATAAATTACAACGCCGTTGCAGGCGTATGACTTAATTTGCCAATTTGAACGCCAAAGGCTAAAGCGTACTTGCTTTTCGGCCAAAAAAGGCCAGACAGCTGGCTGGTTCTGTCGATCGCTTTAAACGTCAATTTCCGTGCAATGGCAACTGCAAACGTCGTCTTATTAAGGCCCCCAACCCAACGCGTGCGCCGCTCGCCACAAACAAATGCAAAGAGCAAAAGCAAAAAGCAAAAACTACTGCAGCGAGAACGCGGCAACGAGCACCACATTAGGCAGCAGCTAAATAAGAATTCTATTATAATCCATGCCACACAATGTGATTAACTTGTTGACCCTGTCCAGAGCAAACAATTCAAAAGGCTTACCCAAAAATCTAGAACGGATTTGCATTGATCCAACAACAACAACAACAAATGCCACTTTGTCGGATCTCTCACAGGCTCAAAAGGCCTGGCCAACCAACCGCATACACTTTCATGCTTTGCGGTATATATTTTTATGCAAACACAACTGCGAAATTGGTATTCGTTAGGCGTTGCTAATAATTGAAAAGCCCCCCGAAAAAATCCAAATTCTCAATCAGACCGCAAAAGCAAAGGCACATGCGGGGAGAAACAGCTGCGGATGCTGCACTCGGCTGTCGCTGCCGTTGGCTGTTGGCTGTTTGGTTGTTGGCGACGCAGAGGAATGCAGCCTCAGATCTCAGGCTGGGCACCTGCATGTGCCCAGGAGGCGGCACAAGCTCCGAGATTTTTGTCGGTATCTACGCCACACAGTGGAGCGTGTGGCGCGATTATGAGTCGAGGGCTTTCCTTTCCTTTGAGAAGCTAAAGAATTATATCAATTACATCGATTTAATGATTCACAAATATATCTAGAAAATATTATAATTTTGTAAATACAACACTCACTGCAAATAATATTGTTTATGTAATTATTATTATTTTATTATTTAGCCCAAGGCTTTAATCTTGTTGGCTCGAGATTTGTAATCCAAAGTCAACTCTTCAAATAATAAAATATGTATAAAGTATTAATTGTTTATAAGTTAATTTATATTCGTATCAATTATGTTAATGTTTTTTTTTTTTGACATTTTTATATGCACTTTTTTTTGCCATTTGTGTTTCTTTAACCTATATTAAATTATTATTATGTTTATTAGCATTTTTTGTCTGCGTGAAGTATTGTTGAAAGATATTTCAATATCAATGTACTGAGATCAAGTTTCCTATTTTTATGAATTATGTAAATTATTCATGCGTTATGCAACGACTCTCGAACCACTGTGTGGCTGTCTGGACATGTTCATTTTCACTGTCAGCTTTCGCTGCTGATTTGCTAGCAATTTATAGAAAATTTACTTGACATTGCAATTGGTGAGATGAAATGAAATTTGTATTTCAGGATCGCGCACACACAATGCGAAATTGAAAAGTGGAAAAATTGGTGGAAAATTGATTTTGCTAAAGCATGACAATCGACTGGTTGGCTCGGATCGGTTTTAGGCTTTACGCTGCTAGGCACACGCCCACCAAAATTCATAGTTACAGCCGCTTTAACCGTTACTCGTGTAGCTGCAACTGATTCATGACTTAATCACCGACAATCGGTAGCAGCGTCTTAAAGCCAAGACAACTCACTGGCTGCACCCAAAAAAAAAGGCTAGCTAGCTAGCTAAAAAAAAATAGAAAAAAAACGACTTTATCAGACTAGCCAAATGGAGCAACAGCACAGCGCAGTGGAGTCAAGTCAACAAAGTCGAGTGAGTGGCTTGGTGACCGGAGGCACTAAGACAGCAAACGAACCACTTGGTTACTCTTGATGTGCTCGGCTCTCTGTACGTGGCATGGCAATTGATTGTTTGCTCTATAACTGCAGGACTTGATTAAGACTGGATTCACTTTTGCCCAGCCATTTCCGACCACGGCAAATGCTATATTTTTGCCAAATTTTCACTTTTGTTTCGGCCGGAGCAAAACAACAGCTAACATCGGTCAAATGCGGTTTCTGCTGACTGACAGACTGACAGCCTGACAGACAGACAGACAGGCAGAATGCCTGACTGACGATCAACCGCAGCTTCCACAAGTCATAAACAACTGTTAGAGATCTGCGATATGTGATATGCGATCTGCGCATGCGCGCAACTCTGCTGCCAAGTTATAAAAGTGTAAATAAGGTAATTAGTGCTTCCGGGCATAATCATACCAAACATGACGTTGACGTCTCGTTTCTCCAACTTCAACTTCAAGTCGATGTTGCGCCATGTGCACAGTGGAAAAATCAAGCTGAAATTGGAATCCGCAATTCTTAAAAAATAAATACATATGTAAATGCATAAAGCAAGTTAAGGTAGGAATCTAAATTTCTTAAAAAAGCTTCGCTATTTCATATAAATCTTTTATATCTATTGAAAGTTTGTGTATAGAATTTTACGTATAACATTATTCTATTTACCTAACAATTAAATAATTACTCATTTACTGATGAAGATTAAAGAAAGAAGAAAAGTTAGTATACAAATTAGCAAATGTTAAAATTTCCCAAAGTTCTTAAATGTGAATTTGGTGGCAGTAAAGTGAGGTAAATTGTATATTAACTGATACTTTGGCCCATTGTAGGCCTCCCCAACGATCTGCTTATATTGTTCTCGCAATCTCTTTCGCTCTCTCGCCGTTCTTCTATGTTGACTCCACTCACATATGTGTAGTTCACATGTTGTTGTTGACTGAGCAGTTAACGAACTGACGCATCGTACGCGGCGCTAGAAGACGCAACAACGACATTGTTACGCTTCGACGGCAGAGGAAGCCGTCTCGGCGCAGGCAGCCGGCAATTGCTGATAAGCAATAAAAACAAATGGGTAAAGCATGGCCAGATCTACATCGACGTCGACAGCGACACTCAAGTCCACATCCACATCGTCAACCATATCCATATCTACCATGGTCAAAGCCATACTCAGTACGGGCCTCCGTCTGTCAGCCAATAAAACTTGTATAACTGCACACACGCTCTTGTGCCTACATTAATAAGTATATGCCAATAAACATATACATATACATACATAAGTATAAGTATGTACATATATGTATGTATGCATGGTGATTCGTGTCGATGGCTTGTTCTCGACTTGACGCAATCCATTACGACTTTCAGAATTAGCTAATTTCGATGGCAGTTAATTGGCCAGATGAATACAATGTACGACCCAACAAACAAGATAATAAGCCGCCAAGATTGTGGCTAGTTAAACAACATTATTTTATTTTTATTGATTTTTTAAATGTTTTACTAAAGTTCAAGTGTTACATTTTCTATTTCGTATTTTCAATTTAGACTGGGTTTTAATTACGTTTTAATGTTGGCTAAACAACATTTATCTTTGAAGAGTTATATTTAAGCTTAACTTAGAAATAAAAAAATATTGGCCTGAATTCTATAATGGGTTAAATCTTTGATTTTTGTAATTGTTGATTTTCCAGCTTCCGGCCATAACATGTTGAAAAGTTCACCTCCAAATTAGGTCACTTCCTCTTGCGATTGTCAACGTCAGCTCTTAATCAGTAATCGATTGATACCTATAATATATATATATAAAAATATATATGTAGATTCAAAATAGATTATTCCATTTATTTCCTCAACTAACATATTTGCGTGCTTGCAGCTGACACTTTAATTATAGCAGTTTGCTGGTTTCCCATTTTTGCTAGGTAAATTTCAGTTTATTTGTTGTTAATTATGTTGTTGTGGTTGTTGCTGCTTCGTCGTTTTGCTGTTAAAAAAAATAGAAACATGATTTGTTGTGCTTAACATTTAAATTTCCTCTGTTTTACGACTTTAATATCAAATTAATTAACTGAAAACTACTGTTAACTGGCCATTGTATTCGTTTGGACATAGAAAACGTGCTATTTTGATGGATTCGCTGTTACTGTTTGCTGCTGTCAGTGGCTGTGGCAGTGGCAAAACATTTACCAGCCGCATAAGCTTATTTTTGTTATTTTTTGTTGCCGCTGGGTGCCGCCTTTTGGAAATACACAAAAGTATCTATAAAAAGACAACACATCTTTTAATGACTCAATTAGCATTGAATTGTCTAAATTTAACAAAGAATTCTGCGCTGTGGCACCTGCGAAATCTATGCCACGCAGTTTCGCGGCAAATCAAAGGACCTAATTAATACCCCAGTTATTTGTTTGGACAACTTGTGCTATCTTTTGTTGTGTTTATACATCATCCGAGTGTGAAATTTAATCAGTGTGCGACCAGACTCCAGATTCGAATTTATTCTGTGTATTTTTTGTGTGTCGATATTAACTCGAAATTGCTTATTAATTTTGATGCCCAATTTATTTGCCTAATTAGCATATTCCCATAATTTTGATAAAACAATTTGTAGCCTCTTCGCAGCAATGCCAAAAAACAATATAAACGCGACAGCGAACACATTTGAATGTCCATTTCATTAACTTGCTTTGCGTAATTTATGTCGACCTGGTACCGAATACTTCCCGCCTGCTTACCTTGCCCAAATAGCATCTTCTATAGAGTAAATAAAGGCTATAAATACTTTTCTCTTGAACTCATCAATGTTGGAAATTTTCACATAATCGCATATATATAAAAATAATTCAATTTATGGCTCAATATATAAAATTAACATTTTTAAATTGAATTAACTTCTTTAACGTTTATTTATGACTTTATTTACAATTTAATAACATTAAATTTGTATTTAAAATTTTTTCACATATATTTGGAGTTGAAAGAGTACATTTTATTCGGTATCGTGAGGAAATTCACCGATACTTCTTGCTGATTTAATTGTGTGTCGACTTTGCCATTTTGTGTGTCGCTCTGTCGGTTCGAAGTCCCATAAATTTGCAGGTTTATCTTTGGTCCAAGATCTCCGTCAACCTGAGCATTTGTGTTGATTCTCATAATATGCTAATTAAAATTTGTGTGTTATTTGGGATGCCGTTCAAGTGACTGACGAGCGCCGCTTTGGCTTTGGCTCAATTAAACAATATCGACATCTAGTTTTGTCCAAATTAGCATAAAATTTGTGCTGCCTCTTCGCAGTGGCGATGAGGTAACAAATTGCGTACAAGCATTTATCATGTTATTGCTTTGACTGAACAACAAATATATATTTCAAATAGATTTTTATTTAAATAGCTGCGATAAAGCAGCGCCCCCCTTCCCACTTCAACAAGTTTTCGACAATGCACAGTCGTAAATTTTACTTTTGATTTCCCAAACCGTGAATGAGTGAAAACGGTGCGACTATGTGGATACCCTATAGATAGTATTGAGAGCAAATGATTAAAATAAAATATTCAAATAATGTACTACTTAATTGTTACCAGTGACAAGAAGAGACTTCGTCGAATATGAGAAATACAAAATGCCCTTCACAGCCGCGTTAAACATGAGCAAACAAATGACAGTCTCTAATGTCAAACAAAACTTGCCGCACACACATGGTTAGCCGACAACTGTCTGGCATTGTCTTGTGTTTATCTTGGTGCTGATCAATATAATACTCGATATTTATTTGACACTTTTGTCTATTTGCATTGACTTTGATTTCGCACACAGTTTTGCTTGTCGGCGTCGTGTATTGCAAATTATTTTATTTATGTGAATTCAGCTTGCTGCGCTAACAGCATTTCATTTAAATGTTAAATACGTAGTTTAATTAAGTTGATTTATTGTGGGTGCCCCTTTGATTTGTACCTCAATTTGAATAGATATTTGCATATTGCATGTGCCATTCGGTTTGCATTAAAGTTCAATATGCAATTAGATGTCGATTAACAGCTCTTATTTAAATTGATTTAAGCTGCATGTGTATTTATGCTGACAGTATTTAATCTAAAAGTATTTAATTTATAGCAATTGCTTAAGGATGTAGTATTTATTTAGACAAACAAAATTATTTGTTCACAGCAAATGTCTTTAAACATCTAATGCTTATATTGGCTGCTTTATTGGCTTCTTACTCTCTTTAAAAAGAATGAGATTTGTTTTTAAATTGTTAATTACTCGCCTGTTAAAATCGTTGAACTAAAAGCACTCTCTACTGCAGTGTTGAGTGTGTTTTTTTAAATCGTAAAAAGTGCGTTTAATTTATTTAAATTGCCCATAATTACAGTGACTCAAGTGGGCTACCAAAAGAAGAAGAAGACAATTTGTAGCTTTACGACCGTTCGAAACGCTCTTTTAGTGTTATGTGCAACTTCGGGCAGTTGAACGAATTTATAAGAAATATGGAAGATCGCATTGAAATGATATGCAAGAAGCCAGCTGCTGTGTGTAAGAAATTGAAAACGCAAAATAACAACTCACAAATTTATAACTGTGGTCTCTGATCATAGCAATTAGTGTGAGTTTGATTTTCTACGTTGTGCCGCAAAGAAAAAACAAACCAAAAACAAAAAAAAACCAAAATAAAACCGAAAGTGTTCTCAAGCTGCAGTCGAGGATGAAGTCGAAGTTGAAGCTACATGCCAACTGAGCGTAGCTAAAAGCTGCCGACATTTTTGAAATGTTGCAGTTGCAGCTGCATGACGTCGCTTGGCCACGGGCAGGCCGCAAGCTAGAGGTTCCGAGCTGCGGTTGGGGCAGTTAATTGGGGGCTGTCTTGTGGTCACACGCAGCACTCGGAGCAGCCCCAGCCCCAGCCCCAGCAACAGCAACAGCAGCAACATTCATAATAAAAGCTGAAGAATGAGTAAATTAAGAATTATGGCTTTGGCATGCAAATTCAAAATTTCCGATACACAATAAATTACTTAAGAGCGGCGGCCACCCGAAAAAAAATGAAACTGATAAAAAAAGATACAAAACGTTAACTGAACAAAAGAGCAGACAATTCGAACGCGAACGAATCCCACAGACGAAGTTTTAGCTCATCTCTCAACTCTCTGCAAGCTTCGCGAGCTACGATTCAGTTTTGCAGTTTGTCTGGAGGAAACCTTGAACTCATTCTATGGCCAGGCAACTTTTGCCAGCGGACAGTCCATCATTAAACAAAAAAAAAAAAAAACATAAAATAAAGGTCAGACATTTGCATTCATGTGGGTGGGCCACATGTGGTGCAGCTCTCACAGCTAGGAGTTCAGTTTAGCGCAAACTTCTGAGGAAGATGGGATTATGCTAAATATGCTATACATTTGAAGTAGCATGTGTTGATTTAAAGACTCAACAAATAAAGAAAGACGACTCCAAATAAAATCAGGTCAAGGCTATTATCTAAGAAAAAAAACAAAAAAAAACGAGGAAATTAAATCGACATATTTTATTCATATCATTCAGGTACGTAAATATCAAATACATTGTATATTTCAGGTATATTTTAAAGCCAAAGAAATTGTTATAAACTCTAAAACACGTGCAGATTTAAATAGGTAAGAAATATTTAGTTTATGCAACGAAATCAAATTACTTTTGCACAATTATTCCGTATTATCGATTTAATTTCTGCAAAACTCTGAAATCAAATTATTTTTGCACAATTATTCCTTATTAAATGTCGATTAAATTTCAGCAAAATCTAATGATGATACTTACACTCGTTTTATTATAATTTTTGCACATTAGTCGAAGTCGAAGAGTTTGCAATTCTCAAGCTCGCTGCAGTGGCAAATTAATGCGACAAATTAAATGCAACTTCAACTTATGGCAGCAAACTGTTAAAAATCGTTAGAGCTAATGTCCAGCAGGGGCCCTCAGTGGTTGCCCCACCCCCCTCGCAGCTGCTACCATTTACATATGTGTGTGTGGTAAAAGTATAACAAAATGACTGCATCTATTTGGCCCACAATAAAATGATAAATGAATTTCAAACTGTGCGCGTAACTCAAACGGAGTTGTCCATCAGCTCAGCTTGCACCAAAGCGTCAGGCGGGGGGTGTGGCAGAGTTACAGAGTTACAGAGTTACAGAGTGCCAGAGTGGCGGCAACAACAAATCGACACACAGTCGCACAAGCTGGCGGCAATGCCATTGCCATTTGGCTTCCAGCCTGGCCAGTTGCAAGCGTCGCCATCGTCGTCGTCGTTGTGGTCGTCGTTCCACCCAGCCTTGCAGCCGCGTCTCCTCTGGGATCCTCGCATCGCTCTTTTTCTTGCCTTCCTTTGCCGCTGTCGCTGCCGTCTCTCGCGTTTTTTTTTATGACTTCTCCAGCCTATCCGCCAATTTCAAGTAGTTTTACTAGCCGCAGCAAACCAACTGCAGCTAATATTGTAATTTTTCTCCATAACTATGACTTTCCAGGGTCGCTTAACTTAGTGAAACAGTTGCAACGTATTTTGATCCCTTTTGAAACTAAAAAGCAATACTTATATTGTTAATTACTTGCTTCATTATTCTTACAATTTACAGAATTACGGTTTTGAATTTTAAAAGCAAATAAACTTTTAAATAATTTAGCTTTATTGTTCATACAACTTACAATTTATTGGAAATTTTCTTTATACCATAATATAAATTAAAACTAAAGCCATTGAAATTTTCATCTATTTTCAGCAACATCAAATAAAGCAACTCAAATATATTTGATGGCTTGCATAGAGTATAATTGGTTCGTTTTCCGCTTTTCGCAGTGTACCATTTTTCTTCTTTTATCTGCATTTTGTTTTATTCATTTTTGGTGCTTTGCTTTCTTTGAATGGCTTTGGTTAGTGCTATTACCATTTCTATTATTGCGGCCATTATCTGGGAAAGCTTTCCACGTCGTTGAACGGCGTTTTTTAATTACTTTTGAGCGGTGTCTGTTGCAGGCGTTTGTATCATGCGTGTTCATCATGCAACCGGAGAGAACACTGAGCTGGCAAAGAGGCATTTGGCGACCTGGGCCGCTTGCTTGCTAAATCACGATCCTTTCAACTTTCCGTTGCCGTTGCGGCTGCGGTTGCAAGCTCGGCTGATGCTGATGTGCTAAACGTGCGGTAGTCATTTTGCCAAACGATTGTCGATCATGAGGCACTTAAAGTTGCAGTTAGCAGTTGCATTGGCAGTTGCAGTTGCAGTTGCCGCCAACTTGTTGCAATTAAAGTACGCTCTTGGTATTAGTTGTGCTGCTGTTATCAGGAGCCCATAAATACGCGCTGACAGCTCAGCCACAAGTGTCAAAATGCCTGTCAAAAAGCCACCCACCACATGTCGAAGTCATAAAGTTGATCATCAGCCAGTCGAGTCGGCAGTCAGCAGTCAGCAGTCAAGAGTTGCTGCCGCATGTGTCAAAATTGCCGCGTAGATTTATGAAGTTGCCTCGGTGGTTGTTGCAACGCTTTTTTTCTTTTGCGTTTTCGTATTTGGGGCCAAGCAATAATCGGCAGCAGCATCTATAATAAGCAGCTGTCGACGAGACACTTGAAATATGTGTATCTTGCAGATACAAAAAGCCGCACGTTGCATGTCTGCCACAGCGACTGGCTGTCGATGGCAGATTGCATGCCGTGTGCGTGTCTCGCTCGAAATGCAATAAACTATGAAATCAGTTACTCAATGCACTTTTCAATTAAACTGCACAAGGTTACGGCAACTAGTTGCGACTAATTTGAATTTGTGTCTTGGCCAGGTGTCAAGCATCCAAACTGGGTCAACACCATTGAACTTCTAAGCTGAATTAATCACCATAGACAGCCCAAACTGCAAACAACTTCTATGCCAAATTGACCTACAACACTTATTTTTGCCGATTCTCAGTCAGTCGGCCACTTTCTCAATGAAAGTCGCCGCGCATTACTCACGGTTAGTGCACCAGCTGGCGACCCGTTGCTGCCGCGGTTAGTACCTCATTTTTGTCCAAAAACATGCCAACACTCAGCACTCTGCTGGGGCTTGGCCAAAAGTGCTTTGAGCTATGCGCAACGTGAACTTTAATGCCACAATTGACTGACAGTCGTTTGTCGCACTTGTCGTGCTCGCTATTTACGAGCAAACGAACGCGCTGCACACAATTCAACGCATTCCTGCTCCGAAGCACAAATGAATGTGACTCACGCACATTTTGATATACTCGCAACAATATGTGGAATATACAGCCGGGATATACTCTAAGTTTGAGTGGTAATCAAACAAATATATTTAAACATTTTCGATTTATCTCAACCAAAACATGTCCTAATCTATTTTGAAGAAACTAATTTTATTTATATGCAAAAGAAGAATAAAACAACATATCTTATATTTGATTTTGAATGAATTGTGCATATTGCATAAATGCGATGTCATTTGATAGTTCAATTTAATATTTCCAAATAAAATTTGTGGAAATAAGAAGAGTGTTTTATTTAGTGTCGAAATGCATTTTTGTATGATCACCAATTACTTATTTCTATGCAGTATTTCAGCAATTAAATCTTCATTTTATTAACGTTCTCACTAGTTTCAGTCTGCGTTCCACATTATGTTAGATCTTTCTGCCACCCACTTTCGCCTGCAAATTGACTCGTTTTCGGTGGATTCGTTTTGGGTGCTTCAACAAAATGTGTTTACCAAATTCCACTTAAAATTAGCCAAAGGGCATGTTAACCTTCACTGTTAGCAGTTCGCTGGTCGCACTTTAACTTCATTTTACACATTTACACAGCTCAAATTAAATTTGTGCGGCTTTCGCCCGCTGCCCCATCATCCAAACCCCCCTCCGCCCCTTCGCCCCGCCCCAAACTCCCCGAGCGTGTGACTCATCTGCAACCGGAATTTGTCTGACAGGCAGCGCGACAGCAAGCAGCGGACAACGGACAGCGGACAGCGGGCAGCGGGGAACGGACAGCGACGTTGGCCACATGTCAAAGTCGAGCATCGGGAGAGCTGAACGGCTGGGCGAAAAGAAAAAGTTTTCTAGGCGCAAACTGAAGAGTTGCAGGGAGCAATTTGCTGGCGTGTGTGTGGCGTGGCATGAATGGAGGCGGCGAATCGGGGGAGCTTGAGGATTAATTAGGTCATGCAACCCGTGAGCAACAAATACAAACACCCGACGGCTGTTGACAGTTTGGCAAGGTGTGCGATAACTTTGACATTTTGCAGCTGTGTGATGCCCCACGCAACAACGGCACCGACAACAAGAACAACATCTATAGCGACTGCAAAATGCCGCAGCACTGACGAGCGCCACAGTCTGTACAACAGTGCGTATGATTTATATCTAGCGACGTCGCGAAATTGTGCAAAATGTCGCAATTATGCACAAAGGAATATAGCTAAATGAAAAGAAACGCAAACTAAAAACTCAAAATGTGTTGCATAAGTCCCAAAGACTTGGCTAGTTAGAGACGCCGCAAACGTTGCGCATTGTTTGCCGCCAGATTGACATTTTAATTGCGGCTGCCCGCATGATATATGAGCAGCATTTGGTTTTGGTTTGAGTTTGAGTTTGAGTTCAGTTCAGGTCTGAGCCGTTCCCATCACATGCAACACAGCCTGCCGTGTCGGCCATATGTTGGCGCTGCCAATTAGACATAGCCAGTTGCCGCTGCCACGTAAATTAATTTAATTATGTCAATGCAAGTTACCTTGAGCCAACAGCGCTGAGGCAACGGCAACGGCGACTTCAAC
Source organism: Drosophila siamana (assembly GCA_035047445.1). Taxonomy (NCBI): domain Eukaryota; kingdom Metazoa; phylum Arthropoda; class Insecta; order Diptera; family Drosophilidae; genus Drosophila; species Drosophila siamana. Next base: position 818,506 of record JAWNPP010000015.1, on the reverse strand, counting down.
TGCAAGCAACATTGACGTGGTCGCTGTCTTAGTTGGCTTAGTTTATTTGTCAAGCTGTGTAAAATGGCGTAAACAACATGAATCGGATGCCAACAGCAGCGACGTCGGCGGCAGCGATGCCAGCTGCAGCAGGAGCTGCTTGTAGCATGCAACGTGCCAGGGCTGTAAGATTACTCCCCCAAGACATGGCCAGTTACATGTTAAGATGCCACAACTGTTGGTCGAAACGAAAAGCGGACACCACCAGCTCTATATTATATGTATAACAGGCGCACAAGTGGGGAGATTGGCTACTTAACTATCTGCAAGTTGCAAATCCATTTCAAATACCAAAATGTTAATTAAATATTTAGAAATTCTATTCATTAATAAACATACATTTCACTACGTGTTATTTGATAACTCAAATGTTGCAAAACAAATACTAATTTATTCACATTACATGCTCAAATCAAATTACAATTTTATGTTCGAATATAGTAAACTACTCTGCAATTAACTTCAAGTATTCACAGTATTCTATTACTTTAAATAATTTCGTGTTTGACATAGCACAAACACTGAACAAGAGCGTAAGTTGTCTTTTATAGGTTTGAAATAGTAATAAGTATGCTTATTAATTACGAAGATTGGCATAATGATAACATCCACAATGGCACTTCATTAAAAAATTAGCGTTATTAGCTCTTTATTAGCATGTGTTCGCAGTGAAAAATTAGCTTCGAAATTGCTGTTGCTCCCCTCGTTGGCTGCATACTTTCGCAGCATTTTTATTGCTGTGCGGCGCTTTTGTAATTAATCAAACCCAAGCGCATTGACAGCGTGTAGACAGAACGGCGAGCATGCAGCTTAAAGCCCAGTCAGTCCAAATCGCGCAGCTTGTCCGTGGAGTCCTTTATCCATGGACCGTGGACAGTGTTCGCTGTTCGCCGTTCACAGTCCAGTGCTCCATGTACCTTGTTTGTGCTCTTGTCGCATGCTCGGCGAATTGAACTTTAAACTTTTCGACAGTGCCTTAAAAAGAGTCGACAATGTCAGCGACCAGGCCAGCGTCAATGTCAATGCCATAGCAGAAGTTGAGCAATAAATTCCAGCCAGCCTGGCAAGTATCAATGGAACAGCGGCGGGGTGAAGCGGGCGGAGCGGGGCGTCAGGCGTGGAGGCCTGAAGGCCTCGTGAAAATAAATGGTTAACTATTATCGCACTTGCCATCAAAATAAATTTCCACCTGTGCAATTGCAAATTGCAGTGATACCTTCTCGTTGTCGTTGTCTTTCTCGTTGGCGTTGTCTTTGTCGTTGTGGTTGTCTTTTCACTCAGCGCGAAAAACGCAACTACTGACATACAATTCGAGTTTCCTTTCCTTTGCTGTGCCACCACCACCAATTATATAGCAATTTCCACACGTATCGAACATTGATCTCATTGGAAGCCTATCTATACTGGACCAGCCCTCCAAACTGGACAGCAAAAAAAATGAACTCCTGCCACTGCTAACTGAACTACAGTAGAGCTTCCCCCAATGCGAATCGACAATCGATGAAGTTGCGAGTAAATCTCAGTTGGTATGGCTTCAACTAGTCGGACTGTAAATTGCCACGGTTGAAATGAATCTGAAGCAATATAAAAAAAAATAAAAAAGATGTCTTTGGTGGCTGCTGTGCAGCTTCAAAGGAAACGCTGTACGTGCAATTATGCAGCATGTTGTACGTTATTAGAAGCGAGTCGTTTGAGTCCCTCTGACTTGTTGATGTCCAAATCGTTTGCCATTGGATTGCCATAGTCGCGTACATGCCGGCGATTAACGACTGATTAGACAACCGGCTGCAGATTGAGATAGATATGGGCTGGCCACAAGATTGAAATTGAAATGTATCTGATGCGTGCGCGTATCCTTAACGTTCCCACTTCGGTTATGAGACCCTATAAATGCCAAAGTGTTCGTGATGATAGTTCAACGTGTGTTGCTCATTATTTTGAAATCGTAAATATAAAAAGTAAATTTATCTTTTCAATAATAGTTATTAATAAATTGAATTTTTTACTTTTAAAGATAGGTAATTATCTTTAATCACCCTCGCAACATGTATTACAACTTAATCTTCAGTTGCAGCTTATTTGCAGACTCGATTGGGAAATATTTGCAGGTTTTTAATTTAGCTAATACTAAAAAGAGCTGACAACCTGGGAGTAATTACTGCTGCCAACTATTTGCAAGTCTTAGCTAAACGCCAAATATTAAGTAATGCTGCTAATAAACTATAATTCAACAGTGGGCGATTATTTATGTGGTAACCTATTTCACAAGCAGCAACGTGCTTCTCAATGACTCATTGATTGAGCATGTGAAGTGCATTAGATTTTAATTTATCCTATTTCCAATTCGATATTATCTACAGTAGAGCTAATTGAATCTGGAAAACCATTTGGCAGCTCTTGAATCGAAATTTATTGTATCCCAGCAAATAATTGGCATAAATCACTAAACTGATGCCGCATATTTGGGTCACTAGGCAAATGGTCTACTTAAATGGAAGCGAGCACACTTCAAAAATTTCAGTTTCAATGGAAGGGCGAGCGGCAGCAAATAAATTTCCTCATTTTTCCACATCAGTGAGAAATCATAAAAAGAATAACAACAGCATAACACAGGCAGAAGCTAAAACATCTAAACGAAAATGAATAGGAAACAAGTAGCGAGACTGAAATAACTTGCACAACAATTATCAAAAAGCAAAAAAGAGCAGAGCGAAAAGGTAAAAGGAAATAAGATAAACAATCATGAAAGACAAATGTAAAAAGGCAACAATTACGATTACAAATTCAATTGAAATCAAAAACCAAATGAAAATGTTCATTTTATTTCTCCACCAACATTTGTTTGTATCCGTAAGATACTCACTCACATACATGTGTGTGTATAAGTACGTGTGTGTGTGGGGAGGCACATACGAGTATTTACGTGCCACCGTGTCTGCAGTTGCAGTGCTTTGAATTGACGCGTTAATGAAAAATTTCACTTTTCTCTCCGTCTCTCCGTCTTCGAACAGCCAAACAGGCAGTTCTCGTTATTATTGCTCTGCTGCTGCTGCCGGCAAATAGAAAACCACTTGAGCTACTTTTAACGGCAGCAACAAGACAACGACCGACAGATACAATAATTATTACGATCAATTTAGATGCAGATTGCATGCGGCATGCGGCATTCGGCAGCGTCTGTGGCGCTGCAGTAATTGAGGTGGGGCCGCCCAAACGCCCACCACACAAACAAAAATACATATACATACATATGCCTGTATATATGTGGCTTGGACTTGATTGTTGTGTTGCTCGTACTTGTGGCCAGCTGGTGTTCGAGCATTTCCATTATTTCCATTCCGATCGGGTGTTTTGTTTGCATACCAAAAAGGCAAGCAGCAGCAGCAGCAGACCCGAAAACATTGTCATAATAATTATAAAAAAAGGCCTCAAGTGAAAACGCCTCCGCTTCGGTCTGCTCTGCAATTAGGCACCCGGTTCGAGAGCTGCAACCACAACAAAGCCGCAGCATGCTATGAGTTGTATTGCAATAGATACATTTACATTGTGTTTACGCTTATATACGATGAATACAATTGTATATACATACATATTTGCATGTGTCTGAGACTGAAACTGACACTGAGACTGAGGCTGAGGCAAACAGTAGCCAAGATCAACACGCTTTTATTGTTGTTGTTCACCCTTTCAATTCTAATGGCAAATATGAATCAGCAATTGAGCAATTTTGTAGACATCAAGATGTTATACTTTTGCCACAAGCATTTTTCCGTTTGCATACAAAAGAGCTGCCGAATGTAATTATGTGAAAAAATCCAACTTGAAATATTGCAAATAAAGATTGCAATTAATGTTCTTGAACATTTACTGAATTCCATTGAATATTGTTACGAATTTACACATTGTCTTACGACAGATCAAAAAAACAAGAAGTGTTGAAATAAATATGCATAGAATTATTTAATAGAAATACGCATTTGAGCGTTTAAACTATCTGCAACTCATTGTATGCTAATTAAATATAAACATAAGCTGCCGAATGTAATTATGTGAAAATATCCAACTTGAAATATTGCAAATAAAGATTGCAATTAATGTTCTTGAACATTTACTGAATTCCATTGAATATTGTTACGAATTTACACATTGTCTTACGACAGATCAAAAAAACAAGAAGTGTTGAAATAAATATGCATAGAATTATTTAATAGAAACACGCATTCGAGCGTTTAAACTATCTGCAACTCATTGTATGCTAATTAAATATAAACATAAGATTGCTTTGAATTCAGGTGAACATCAACTCTTTCTTATCTAGAATTTAAACTGAATTTTTCCCACTGAATTGCAACTGATTTTTATTTCGATTATTGTCTTGATAATATAAATATTTTAAATAAATTCAACATACTATTTGCTATCATACAAATTGTGTATAAATTGATTTTCTTTACTTCTTTTTTATCACATATCGAGTTTCACTCCACTCCACTTTAGCCACAAAACTGTAGACGTGAATGAGACACACACTTTCAACCAGTAGCTGCTGAAGCATTTGCTATCTTGGGACAAAACTCATTAGGAGATGTCGAAAGAAATGCTTGAAATGTAAGCAACGCACTTGATTAGTAATGTAGACAATAGACGGCTGCAATCGTCGATAAGACTTGGCTAATTAGCTGCTACACTGCTCCACATTCTGATAAGCAAATGTAACTTGAAAGATAAACAACTAGAGAGTGCACCCGCTATGCTCTCGTCAAACGTCCCGTGGCCTCATTCAAGTGGCAGCAGTCAGTTGCATGATCTGTGCACCATTTGCATGTAATTCACAGACGCAAGCCACAAGTTGTGCATGTGAATATTAAAGGTCGAAGACAAACTCACTTTTAGCTCATTTTGCCACTCGCTCGCTTTGCAGACTGTGTGTGTGTGTGTGTGTTTAATGTAAAAACAATTAAATCCGATTGAATACATCCGGTGCGACCATGAAAAGAAATTAAATTTGAAATGTAAAGCTGAAGGAAAACGAAATTCTTTTCTTATTATTATTTTTATTTTTTTTTTTTGTGCTGCTTGCCGCCCGCATAGCATCGCATTCGGTGTTAATTGTAAACAGAAAATCTTAACGAAATTAATTTTAAAGTGAAATTCTTAAGACCTGCACTGCGAGTGTTTATGAAAATGAATGCCAGGGTCCACTTTACGTTTTAAGACAGCTCACGAAAGCCACGAAACCAACGAAATGACAAGCGGAAGTAAGCCATACTCGAAGCTCGCCGGCTTTCTCGGTTCTACAGCATTTTCCGAACGGAAACTGCAGCTTTGCTAGCCACAAACTGACCCGACGCAGCTCATACATTTTTAATTTTTCATTTTCTTTCAAACGGATTTCAAATCAATGCCTTGCCGAACACAAGACACAAGACACAGACGCACAAGACACACAAGACACATTTGCCAGCGAGCGGTTGCAACCGCAGCACGTTCGAGTACGCGTTGTGCACGGAGAAAAATAAATAGTTGCTTCAACAAAGCTCTTAAATTGTTTTGGTTACGTTATTGCTGCAAGCTCAAATTTTGTGGGTGTGATTTTAATACTTATACTTTAACGACTTTAAATTCAAATTCGTTTTTAAATAACGTTGCTATTATAAACAGACAACAGACTGTGGGCAGTCAAAAATATATGATACATAAAAATATATATAGAAATTAATTTTTTATATCTACATAAATAAACTCTAAACACATTTTAGTTGATTTGAAAAATTATTAACTGGGCAACATTAATTAGCAAACTATTTTAATAAACTTTATGGAATTTAATGTGTATTCATGAAGTTTTATATATATTTTGAATAAACATTTGATAAAATATTTATATTTATAGTTCAATCTTATTGTTATTTTATATATAATCAAATTCAAAATTTCCAATTTTCACCCAAATCGATCAAATAAAATTTCTCGCAGTGCATTTGTCTTTTCGTCACTCCAGGTGGCGCTGTAAGGTTTGGTCATAAAAATTGAGCTATTAAATAATTTCTGTCACACAAATTTGCTTTCATTGTTTACTTCCGCTCAACCTGTTGATCCGCACCCCGTCCCCTGGTTGCTTTTCAGGCCTAACAATGGCCAGAGACGTCTTCCCAGCTAATTAGCGTCATTATGCACAATTTTAGATATTTACTTATGATGATGGCCCATTGCTCGGCACATTTCCATTGGCTGTTTTGGGCTGCATTTTCGCCACTTAAGCCAAAATGTTGTTGAGTTGATTTTTTTGTCACTTTGTATTTGTTTGCTAGTTTCTCAGTTCCCTCCTCTGTGTGTTTATTTGTCTTTTGCGAGTGATCTGAGTCATTCGCATGTTGTTTGTGCCTCCTTCGCTCTCTCTCTCTCGGTGCTCTCCAAACTTTGAGCAGCGACTTTGATCTTTATTGTCTTTGCAATTCTATAGCTCTTTTGATGTTGTGTGTCACAATAAAAACCAAACATTCTGCCACAACATTCCTTCGTTTGAATATGGTTTTCCATTTCCGCAATTCGCGGTGGCGCAGTCAGCTTGAAAGTGCAAATCATGGTCACAACAAATCTGTTGCCCCACGCTCCCAACTCACCCGAGTGCCACGTGCAACAAGTGTCAACTTTGGATATGTGAAATACTTGTGTGGAAATGCGGCATTTTGCCTTTAACAGTGCACCTATTATACGATTGTAGGCAGGAAAAAACAAAAACAAAAAAAAACAAAAAACCGAAAAGTCGGTTAGGCCAACTGTCTGTCTATATAATTGACAGGTCGCCCCGACTGCACCATCCATCTGCAAGTCTCTCCGCCCGTCCGTCCGTCCGTTTGTCTGTCTGTTTGTTTGTACGACTTTTTTCTCACCCTAGTTTGATGGCACCACGCACAAGTTCCACAACCAGGCCCTGGCCAAGCCCAAACCAATCTGTTATCACTGTGAATAAACATGGCTACAGAAAAAGGAAAATACCGAGTATGGAAAAAATACTGTCACAAATCGTTGGACGCACGAAACAAAAAAAAATGTAATGCTTTAAATATTTATGTTTCAATGGAATGCAATTCACAGTGCAATGTTTCAGTTCACTGTTTTGCTTCTTTTCGTTCCTTATGTCATGGGTAAATAGTACAGCGAGTTGTGACATATTGACCCATCCAATAGTAGTCAACGTTCTGCACCAACTTTTTCATTTCGGCAACAATATCAGCTGCAACTCTTATTATTTGCGTTTTCCATTTATTTTTGGTTGAAATCTCTTGGGCTGCATTTCGCTTGTATGTGCGTCAATAATTGCCACCGTAAACACGGCCATGTGCAACATGCAGTATGCATGGGGAAAAAATATGGAGCATTAAATACAAATACGATAATATATTTAAACGAATTCGCAACTTTTGTGTGTGTGTTTATGCAGGTGAATGGAGATGGGCTTTAAAACGGTGCTGCCCCACTTAAACAATACTTCACAGGTAACTGGATCAAGGCTTCTACAAAAGCTCTTCATATCAGATATTTTTCTTATCGTAAAAAAAAAACCAAAATCGATAGCATTAAATAAAATATATCACTAGAGCTAAACTTTATAATTTGTGTTCAAAAATGTACCAACTCGATATTTTATCATGTAATAAGCACTGATTGCATGCGAATAATTCAGTTGATGAGTCTGAAGTCTGCAGTGTGTGGGCTGCTTATCGCTGCTATCATATCGGCTGAGCTTGAGGAAGGCAAACCAAATATTTGTTTTTAATGAAAATCAGGCCAATTAAGTATTTTCCGTTCGCCCGAGTCATTCGCTCTCATCCAGCAGCTTCGATTGCGGTATACATTTTTGTTTAAATGCACTTCCGCTGATGTGTGTGTGTGTGTGCGGACAGTGTAACAACAATAACAAGATGAACGACAACAACAACAACAACGACAACAGCAAGAACAACTGCAACAGCAATCTGATGTATAAATAAACAGCAGTGAACTGAACTTAAACAAACCATTTGTCGTCGTTTCACCCATTTCAGTTCAATGTGACGACGCATTGATTACAGGCGCACTCATGTCTGCCTCACTGCCTCGCTGCCTCGCTGCCTCACTGACTGCAGCGTCTGCGTGTGCGTCCCCTTATCGTCTGCCGCTGCTGCTGGTTATATACTTAACAGAGAAATCAAAAAAGAAACTCCCGTGTCCATAACTGATTTTTCTGTCTTCTACTGCTGCGGTGTAATGGATAAGATCGCGTACATAACTCATTATAGCGTAAGCGATACGATAGCAAAGACAGAGACTGAGGGCACAAAGGTGACTCCGTCAACTTTGAGGCAACTTGTATGAGAACAACCGATATATTAATATTTTTATGTGAGGACAATTAAGTTGGTTTTTATAAAAATTGAAACTATTTAAACTGTATTATAAAATGTATGTACAAAAATATATACTATTTTTAAAGCGATGAAAGTGATGATTTTAATGTACTTCGGTTCAACTGATTAAATGCATTTTTTATAGGAAAACAACTAATATTCAGATATTCTTTCATTCGAAGAATAACGTTCATTTATTATTTGTTTTATATTTTTTTAAAACTATTCCAAAATTTTTATTATTCTATCATATGACATTAAATCAGCATTAAATTCTGAAACAACTTACTAAATGCATTTTCCTGATATATAAAAAAAAAAAAAATTATATACCATTTTAAATTTGTATTACAAGATTAAAAAATATTATTATTTTTAATTATTTTTTATTACTAACATTATGCACTTTTATCATTTGACCACAAATCATGTGTATAATATGAATTAACAATATATTATTATATACTATTTCATATTATATGGATAACATGAAGTTCCTTCAGTAATGGAATATACTTAAAAACTCAAAAAAATAATAAAAAAAAAATAATATTTTTTAAATAACAAAAATATATATCTATATTATACATTTTATACATTTTTTCTTAATTTTAAATCAACAATTTAAACTATATACAAATAATTCATTTCGAGTAGAATAAGGTATATAAAAAGGGTATTGTAAAGTCGCCAACTTTCATTATTTGTGCGCTTGCTTATGTTTCTGCCCTGGTTGTCAGATGCATTTGGGGATTTGTTGTTGTTGTGGTTGTTGTTGTTGTTGTTGTTGTTACCGTCCTCTGCTTGCTGATAATATGATTCGTGTTCAATGAGATATGAGGCGTCCCATTGACATCGCAACAATCTGCGCTCTCTGCGGCTCGCGCTTCGATACCCAGTTCGCCGTCGTCTCTGTTGTTTTTGTTGTTGTTATTATTTCCCACTGCAGTTGTATTTGTTGTTACATAGGCACTACAAATACACACACATTGAGAAAATTACATACACATACGATTGAGCATATACAAATACACGGCTCACGCGTTAAGCACACAATTATGCAGACAGTCAGGCACTCGGAATTTTGCTGGTTTAGGTTTGTCTGGATCTGAGTCTGTCCGGCACTAGACTAGGCATGGAACTGTCAACTGCAACAGCTCCATTTTACACCGAAATTAGATAAACAAACAGCGAGGGCCACATTCAATAAACAAACACAATACTTTGATTACGTTGCACATACATGAATCACATAAAGTCGCATGAAAGACGGCTCGTCGTTAAGACCAGAACTTGTGGCCAACGCAAATATAGTTTTACGTGGTGTGCGAGATTATCTAAGTGTAATCGATCTACTTAAAAAATGATTGAATAAATATGTCTGCAAATATTTAACATAGATCGTTGAAGTTAAACGATTGCGAATATTTTAGAGTATATTTCAGAGTCATCTACATCAAATAAACGTTCGCTTACAGTATTTGCCATTCGTATATACTACTCTCAATTATTGTTTATTGGCCATTGGACTGAAGAATAATAAATATCCCATAACTGACCACATCAAATAGACTCGCTGATGGGGATATTTAATATTCGTGGACAACTAACAAAACGTAACTTGACTTTAGCAATTTAATATTTCCCCATTTGAAAATATTTTCAAGTATTTGCCACAGTCATCAATAAAATACAAAAAACTCTCTCCAACAAACGGTTGTTATTTCAATGATTCGAATTCAAATTGTAATGCGACCACATAAAATAAATCGACAAATCTGTTCAATTGTGAAATTAATTTTTAAACTAGCGTATTTCAAATACTGATGTATATGTCTATATAAATCTATGTGTATTTTTATGTTTCCTTGGCCCACGGTCATTTGGAAAATCGTTTACTGGCTTTGCATTAAGCACTGTAGTTAAATGCATAAGTAATTAATCAAAAGGAAGGCGATTGTAGTACTTAGATAATAAGTTATCGATAATAACTGCAAATAGTTTAATTGCTTTACTCAGTTGGCCAATTAAAAGGAGTTAACTGCAGTTTGCTGTAGAAAAGCAGTAAAAAGAGAGAAACAATTACTTGCAGCACAGTTATTTAGTACTCAATTATAACTGTTATTTTACAAATTATAAATAACTCGGACTTAATCTAGTTAAGCCTTTATCAATATTTCGACCCATATTTGTTTTACGACTATTACCAGATTATCACCGCTATTTACTTAGTTATCAATTTCCACTTATCATGTACGTGCCACAGATCACAGCGATAATTTTCCCTACCGCATTCGCAGGCCCCATCCACGAGATTTCCCGTTTATAGCGTAGTCAAGGAGCAAATAAAAAGTGAAGACTGTAATTATACATTAAAATAACTTCTTGATCATAGTAATTTTACACAGTATTGTAGCATATAGAAATGGCTATAAAATGATATTATGCCATATATGATACACCTAATTCTAATTGGAATCAAACTATAAACTTTTCCATAAGACCAATCAAGGCTGAATGGAAATGCATTTCGTCTCCCAGCGTTTGGAAAATGCATCCCAACAATGCTCAAGCAGAGCATTTGTGAGTTGACAAGCAGCAATTATTGCAAAATGCTCCACAACAATCCCGAGTCGATTATTAGTCGATTATAGTCGACTGCAAGGCTTCAATAGTTGCAGATACAAGGCTGGTTATGCAGTTATTGCGAGTAATAAGCGGCCAAACCGTTAACTAAAAACCAGCTGCTTGGCAAAATCAATGACTTGAATGTTGTCTGGAAATGATACGAAATTGCAATTCGAATGGTTGACGTATTTCTCGAATTCGTTGGCTGCATTTCTCTAGCTCTCTTTCTCTCTCTCTCTCTCTCTCTCTCTCTCTCTGTCTATCGCTCCATGGGTGGTCGAGAGGTGGTGGGCGTTGAGCTAAAAATCTTAAACGATAAAATGTTTAAAGAGCAGTCGAAACAATCCAAGCCAAGCCAAGTCGATTCAATGCGATGCGATGCGATTCGTTTCGATTCGAAGCCGAGCCGAGCCGTGGGCGTTGTCTGATCCTAAGGAGTCTGTGTGCAATTTAGATAAGTATTATGACATATTTGACACTCTTTTACTCATGGCCAAGCGATTTTGTATTTATTCACACAAAATGAAAAGCAAAATGAAAATTTTGCGAAATGGCTATCCAGCTATCAAGCTATCCTGCTAGCTGGCACTCCGAAGGCTTAGTGTAAAAATCAATGAAATGCAATTACTGCAAATGCATTGCCAGACAACCAAAGAGGGGGTTGGGGGGTGTTGAGGGGGAGGGTGCGACTTGACTTTAGCTCGTTTATGATGCAATGCATAGAGCGAGCACCTAAGTACATTATAATAACAATTGTTGTTATTGTTATTGATGAAAAGGGCGTGTGGCAGCCAAGAAAGATACGCACAGCACTCAAATGTGTGTTAGTGTGTCCATGTGTGTGTGTGTGTGTGTGCGTGTGTGAGTTGTTTCTAAGCCATAAGCATAACTGATAAGCTGCAATTACCTGCATTGATAATTTAGAATGCATTTTCATATAATGCACACAAAACCCCATCAAGAACAACAACAATAACAATAATAATCGTAATATTGTGCCACAAAAGCCAAATGACATCTGTCGTTTCCGTCGCTCCTGCCTCCTTCCACCCCCCCTGCATGAGTGTGCGTGTGTGTGTGAGTGTGTGTGGCCTGGGCGCACCCATAATTGAATAGCTCTGCGGCGTGTGTGAGATTGCGGGTGTTTGCTTTGGCTTTCATTATGACTGGGTTTGGTTTTGGCTTCGGCTTCGGATTTGAATTTGACTTGGGGCCTCCGTTGCATTTGGCTCCCTTGCCTACCCTTTTTTGCTTCTATGTTTCTTCCCTGTTGTTGCAACGATTCATGGCTGCCCGCACTTGTCTTTCGAAATCGCAAGAGTTTAATTTCATTAGCCCCTTAATGACTGTCTGCCGATTATGCAAAAAGTCTATTTAACTTGCATGCTTCTATTGCTGCAGTATTTAGATAGAGTTCATTCAACTAGGTAAAGTGAATAGTCTCCATAATTTAATTAAGTTCAAAATATAATAAACTCAACAGATTAAGGGACCAATTTAAAACAGTGCGAATTCTTAAATTAAATAAATCACTGTACAACTAAATAAAAATCATAAGATTAGTCTCAGCTCTATGTACAAGTAATGATTTTTGAATTTAATAATAAGCTTGAATTAAAGTAGATTTCATATTCTGTTGTTGTGGTTAAAGTATTCTCTCTGATTTCAACAGTCATAATAACACTCATTATATAATTTAATAAATCGACTATAATATGAATGATGTTCGAAATACCATCATAACATTCGAAATTGCATGCACGATATAAATTTAGTATTTTCTAAAAGAAGTTTTATTTATATTTGTAGTTAAATATGCTTTAATAAATGATCCAGCATGTGAATGTTATTTGAAATAGCATAAAACAAATTGAAAATGCATATAAATTGAAAGATATGCATCGTAATTAACTGTGTTAAATCTATTTATATGCAAATACAGAATAATTTGAGAGCGACCCACCAACAAACCAACGAATACTCACAATCATAGCCACATCTTTAGTTGTGCTGCCCTCATGTGGCATGCAATGTAACTAACTTCCTCAGCACGTCAAAAATACTTCCTAGCCAGTCAGTCTTTAATTTTCCAGCATGTAGTTTGTGGCGTACCTCTAATAAATATGAGAACTTTTTCTGTTTTGTGGATTGTGCCTATTGATCAGACGGGCAGATAATTTTTCCAATGAAAAACAAAGCAAACATTAATGTTGAGCAGCTCTCATGCATTTCTGAGCAGCAGCAGCAACAATCTTATCAACAAAACAAAAATGACTTCGAGTGTTATGAATTATTAATAATAAATTACATATTTTTGCGGGGGCCGCCGAGTGAGTGAGCGAGGAGAAATATAAAGACACTGAATACACAACGCTAATGAAATTTCAATTAGCTTGTCATGTTGAAGGAATTGATTGCAACTATGCAACATTCGTCTGTGAATGGCAGCCACAGAGAAAGAGAAAGAGAAAGAGCAAGAGCAAGAGAAATAAGACAGGCCAAAGACAACGAGCAAGCGACCCATTCGGATCTTATAAAATCTTAACCCATTTTATATTGACAAGTGTAATTGTGCGCACGACACAATTGCCATGTCAAATATTATCAAATAATTGTTAAGCCAATGCAAAGTTGGTCTGTCTCTGCCCCATGTTGTTGCACACAAAAGACGCCCACGTGCAGCAAAGCCAACTGCAGCAGTCACGTTGCACTTTTGTCATCCTTTTGTACATGCCACAAACACACACACACACACACACACACACAAGAGCGAGACTCTGGCGGGGCATTCCTAATGACATAAAGACGTGTTGGTGGTCCTTTTTGGACAATTAGTGCCTGGAGACTCGAGACTCTGGCTTCTCTCGGTCTCACTCTCTCTCTCTCTCTTACACAATGAGGCACCTGCAACAACACTGCATACTGCACATTTTACATGCATAATTTATGTCATATTTCTGTGGCAAGCAACTGGATAGAATGACTTTGTTATGCAATGTGAAACGTGCCTCAGATTCAAATACAGTTTTTTTTTGTCCAAAACTGACAGTGGACAGTGACAATTGATAAGTGGACATCGAAAATACGAGTATGTTGTAAAATACATGACGATAAAAAATATCTAGAAATTTTAGCATCAAAATAAGAAGAATTTTATGCTGATCATTTAAATTATTTTACCATAAAATTAAATGAATGAAAACAACGATGAATGTAATTTAAAATCTACCAATCAAATAAAGAGGAATGTTTTAATTGTTTTTAAGCATTTAAATAAAAAATGGGAGAGATTTATAAATATAAATCAAATAATTATAAATTTAATTTTAAATGTCAGCATAAATTTTGATTTGCTGAAATACAATGAATTTGAATTGTTGTGTTCACTTCGTAGATTTTTAATTAAAACGACTAATTATAATAGGTTGACAATGAATAATATAAAATATAATAAAGTGTATTTGTCGATGCTTAATTGAAATACTAATTCTCATAAATAACATAGGATAAATAATAATATCAGATATAATAAGTGAAGTATTATAATTTATGGACTTATATCAATGCTTAATTCAAATAATTATTTTTATTCGTTAATGTCATAACATACAATAAATAATAATATAAGATATAAGAAGTGAAGTATTGAAATTTTATTATATTCGATGTGCTTATATCTCTGCTTAATTCCAACACAAATTTCCATTCGTTAATGTCATAAATAATCTAGCATTAATAATAATATGAGATATGTATAATAAGCGAAGTATTAACATTTTATTATATTCGATGTACCTATGTCTCAATTATTTAAGTAGAAAGAACTAACACTTCAACACTTAAAGGCAAAGCATTTACACAAGCTCTGAATTTGAAGTGTATTCATTAGTCGTTGTATTTGAGGATTCATTGGCATTGTACACATTTTGTCTTTCGCAACTGCTTACAATTTTAGTCATTGATTGCCCAAAGTGCACGATGGTTCGTTAGTAATTTTTGATTGGGAAAAATTATTTATGACTCTGGACTATTTGTAAATGCAAACACACGCACACACACTTAAGTGGTGATTCTTATAGCGTCATTGTTGTTTTGGTTGTTGTTGTTATTTCATTCTTTTTGCCTAATTGGAATTCATGCAATGGACATTTGCATATTACTTTGTTGGCCAAGGCACTTGGCTGTTTGCCTTGTTGTGTCTGTTTCGTAACTGTATATTCTTTTTGGAGTGCCTAGAAAGGTTCTGCTTAATTGTGGCCACAACTCAACTTAATCATAAGTCTGACCCACCGTCCAGACCCTGCAAGGGATCGTCGATCGCTGTGGAAGACGCTGTTTTGTACCCAATCAAGAATGCGCGTGAGTCGTTCCATCTTTTTGCGTTCGAAACGGCGGCTAACTGAATTCAATTACCAAAGTGCCTACTATATGCAAATAAGCCACAAGTGCACTTGACAAAC
Source organism: Drosophila siamana (assembly GCA_035047445.1). NCBI lineage: Eukaryota > Metazoa > Arthropoda > Insecta > Diptera > Drosophilidae > Drosophila > Drosophila siamana. The sequence goes on along the minus strand of JAWNPP010000015.1, from coordinate 802,989 downwards.
ACAACACACACACATATACACACACATGCTCATACACTCTTATACTTACATACAGTCGATATACAGTGAGGTAAGGGTTTTAGATACAGATACACGGTGCCAGTTGCTGGCTACAAATAAGTGAAGTTGTTGCACTCGAGCTACTGGCACTTGCCTCTAGCCTCCAGCCCCTCTGGACCCTTTGCCCCGCACCTCTCGCTGGTGCCGGACTGAGGCCATGTGAAAACTCAGCGCCGTGCAGATAAAAACCTTAATATAAGCATAATTAAGTTGATGATTTGAACAAAAAAGGAGACGAGAGAAATGATAAACACAAGTGGCTGCTGTTCACCATTCTTTCTCTGTATGTGTGAGTGCGTGTGTGTTGTGTGTGTGTGATGCACTCTTGCCACACTGTAACGCTTTCAGTACAGTAAGTGCTCAGTAGCAACAGCAAGCGGCAAGCGGCAAGTGAAGTGCCCTTAGTACAAATAGCAAATCTGGTTTACATATCGATAGCAGTTTAAAGCGCTTCGAGTTGCTCTTTTAATTTCAACTAATTTCCTGCAACCGAGTACTTGGTAAAAGATTAAAAACACTAAAGTAATGGTGCTGTCTTCAAGTAAATATATTTTTTGATGTGTACTTGAATTTGTAGTAAAGGATTTTGGGGTTCTTATTTTAAAATTATACCTGATCTTAAAGTCTCTATGATCTTATCTTATTATGAATTCCTAAAACACTTCAGCTATCTAAATATATTTTAAATGTACAGTTGAATTTATAGTAAATTGTTAATAAAAATGGATTAGTATAAATTGAATCTTAAAAATTATAGCTAGTCTCAAAACAATCTTGAGTATTTATTCAAAAAATTATCAACACAAATGTACTGAATGGCTCTAAATAAATTAGCTAACTAAATTCCTACCTGAATTTCTAGCAAATGGTTTTTAGGATATGGACTACAAAAATTGATTTTAAAAATTACAGCTTATCTAAAAGTCTTAAGTATTCGTGTAAAGTATTCACCATTAGAAACTTGTTGAATTTTGAAAATAATTATAATATATTTTAAATATGTTTCTGATTTTATAGTAAAGAGTTAAGAAACATACATAAAGTTTATTGAAACTCAGACACGCAGATACTACTTTTTTTAATTAAGCAATGTTCTTACATAATTTAAAAAAAATATATTATTGAAAAGTGAGACTCTATTTAAGAAAAGTAATTAATGACAATAGAAATAAAACACAACAAATAAAGCAATCAATTAATTGAACATTATTTTTCAAAAATGTATTTGCATTACCGATTAATTTATTTTAGCAATAACTTTATTAAACTTTCATTCTATTTACTTTCAGTTGTACAATACTTCTCCACTGTTCGCTAGTCGTCTGTCATGGAGCTCACTGTACTCTGCACTTGAAGTTTCAGTCACATCATAACTCAGAATCTCAAGCTCCGCACTGTTATGATGGCTGGTTGATGGGCTGACAGACTGAAGCGACTGTTTGGCTGCCAAAAAATGTGTCGAAGTGACGATGAAGACGCAGCAAGTTCAATGGACTGTTGTTGTTGTTGTGTTGTGTTGGTATTTCCGTTAGCAAACGCTTGAATGGGGCAGTCATTGCATAACAATTAGCTGAGAAATTGCCGCTCGTTCGTTGTGCGTTTGTGCGTTGTGCTAATACAATGTCAACCGAAAAGAGCCACAAATAATAATTCACCAAAAATGCAAAATCGATGGCTTCATTAGGCAGCAGCTTGTGTGCCATATGTGGAAATGAAAACTGAAACTAAGCCAACAATGTGTGCGTATGCTGATGATGTCGATACAGAGTCTACTAGGCTACAAAATAAAGGGAGACCGTTTTTGGTAGCCCCAGTATTGTAAGTGTCTGTTGTATCGATGGCAAATTTATGCTTAATGAGCGTGGAGCTCAGTTTGATAACTCATTATGTCTAGAAACCGAAAATGAGGCTAAATTTGTTCCACATGATGTTTGTTGTTCTTGCCCGATGTTGAAATACACAACTTCTCCGCCACTTGTTTGTAAATTTGATATTGATGGGGTCGCGAGGGGGACTAGGAGGGGACAGAAGGGGAGTATAAATAGCCAAAGCCAGTTTCTATTGCTGCCGCCTTTTGCACAAAAGTCAGCACAAGATTTAAACAACAAAAAACGCGAAGAAGCGAAAAAGCAGAAAAAGAAAAAAAAATTAAGAAATTCTCTCGCACACACTTTGGAGTTTATCATTGTAATGCAAATGAAGGAAGTGCGCATCTTCTGAACCCCCTCCGTACCCCTCCCCCGCCACAGTTCCTCCCCCAATCTTTCACTGGCTGCATGAAACAAGGTGAGGCTGCAGCAGCGACAACAGCAACAGCAAAACAATTTGATGCCGTGGGAAATGCTTGCCGCATGTGTTGCGAAAACGCCACACGGAACAACACAGCTTGGGCGTTGGCTGCGTTCGAGCCGGGGCGGGGAGCGGAGGGGCGGAGGGGAAGAAAGAAGCAACCCAACAACGTCTCTCATTCTGTCAGTCAGTCAGTCAGACATTCAGTCAGACAGTGAGCGAGCGAATGGAACTGCAACAAAAAGCTATGAATATGAATAAATCATTTCACGCAAATTGCCAAAGCTAAGAAAAATAAAAATAAAAAATGCAAGCAAAAAAAAAAAACAGAAAAAAAGAGAGAGCAATCTTCGCACACGCAATTCTCAGAGATATGCGCTATATATCCTCGAGACTGCAAAGTCTTGCCTTTGACAATCAGCGCGTCATCAAACGGAGGCAGCTTATTTCGATTTCACAGCGCTGCGAACTCGAGCGAACTGAAGGAGTATTGGCCAAAGTTTACAAGTTTATTGTGCCAAATGACATAAATAAGTTTATTAAATTTAAGTGGCTGGTTGCTTTGTTGTCATTGCGCCATTTTGTGGCTACAATTTACAGCTAATGGGTTTCACAACTTCTTTTTTTTTTTAGAAAACGCGCAACGCGGGTTAAATCGAAAAACAACTAAATCAATGGCACTAACCTTAATATTTGCAGTCACATTTTGAATGCCAATTCTGGAAGCTTACTGAGAATAGAAAGTGAATTCTTAAATAGATGTAAAGCAAGTTTGTTTACAGTTGTAGAAATAGAAGTTAGTGGAAAACTGGCACACATTTTATATTTTTCAAAAATCTGCACTATTCTGCATAGTGTCTGTAATTATAAATTGATTTTTAATAAAGTTTAAATTGGTTTTTGCAATTTAATTTAATATCTTTCGTCAGAATTTTTGAAATTTTTTTTAAATACATTTTCACTTTTATTCGTGTACTTTTGGCAGTTAAAGAGAGTGCTAACTATTCTATTTATTCACGATTTGCTTTGAGTTGTTCTGTTTGGTATTCGGAGCTCAATAAATATTATTTTTGATTTGCAAACCATAAAGTAAATACGTCTAGAGAGCCAGCATAAATGTTTTATGAATGGAATGCCAACTGGTTTTTAGTTTTCGACTTTGGTTAACTTTTGTGAACAGAATGCAACAATATCGCCCACGAATTAAGTGTGCGGGTTTTACGTAGAAAAAAAAACAAAAAGCGCTAGTAACTATTTTTCAGGGGCAGACGAAAAATTAGTAGTTGCAACCAAAGTGTAACTGGGCAGCACACGGCCTTAGCGCAACTTTCCGAGCTGACCAAGAGCCGGCGAACTTGTTTTGCAGTTGTCTATTTATGCGCTTAGTGGGCAGCTCTCCCCACCCCTCCGCAGTGCCCACGTACTTTGTGATACTCTGTCCACTCTATGTATGCAAATAGTAAGCTGCAGCATTTCCTGCCCAATGCCCACTGTCGACAGTGGACTGTGGACTGTGGATTGCCATAGTGAACCAGTTTCTGCTATCGACCCAAAGCAGAGAGAAGGAGAAAGAGGGCCAACCCCTTGTTTGCATTTTTTATTAACAAACAGCCGAAATACCAAAAACAACAACAACAGAAGGAATATGCAAAATATTTGCTATAAATGAAAAACCCTTTGCACAAGTGGGGCGTGGTGGAGGGAGGAGAAGGGGGGCGGGGCTTTTCGCTTTACAAGCGTAGAACACGGCGATAAGCCAAAGGGGTTAAAGCCACATACACAACTCAACCCCGCCGCTGTTGCTGTTGCTGTTGCTTTTGTTTATGTTGCATGTGTATGTGGCACGCATAATCGTTGTTGTTTTAGTGTATTAATTTTGGTTTTTAATAAAGCATAAATATTTGTGTTTGCGCTTTAGATCCTCCCTCCGGGGCTCGGCTTGCGCTGTCGGCGTTGTTTTTATTGAAGTTTAGCAAATCAAAAGTTACAGCATATTTATCCCAAACCCGATTCCAATCCCCAATTGTCCGCAGGCAAATTGTACGTTTGATTAGCTTTCATTTCTAAGAGCGAGAGTGAGAGTCGCAAATATCCATATATATATGTGATCTATATAGTCGAGTAGAAGTCGAGTAGTTGGGCCTCGGGGTCTCATTACAAGCGTATGTATGGCCAGTTTGGCGAGCCGTTTATCTAGCGCTGTCGAGCGATATTAATTGCAAATTCCAGTTCCATATATGCATGTGCTGCATGGAGTCTCGATGGACGTCGCCGTCGTTTGTGGAGGCACCTTTTATGGCACTGCGATTTGCCGTACATATGCAGTTTGCATGTTTTAATTATTAAACAAATCAATTTGCCAACACATCGCGTCGAGCCAAACGACGGCTTAATGGCATTTATTCATTTCGCTTTTGTTGTATGTGGCAGCTCCCTGTGCAGCTGGCTGTCAGCGCTCTAGATATTGGCACTGTGACTTATGCAAGTGCTCGGCCCAGTCAATTAAATTTGCATAAATGCATTTTTAATAATTCGCGATTCTTCGTTCCCCGATTACAACTCAAAGCTCTCAACTGTTCAGTCATTAGGGAATTTCCCAAAGTTGCACTTTATTTGTGTAGCAATCTATAGCACTGGATGCTTGATTAAATACAGATTGCCAGCAATAAAGTATATATATATGTACATTTCTGCTTTATGTAATTAATTCGAATGTAACTTGATAAGGCAAAAAAGGTTAATAATATTAATGCACTTTTGTGGTTGAAATTGCTGGTGAGCTATAAAGATAAGAAATAAATGCATGAGGAAATGAACTTAGAATATAAATAAAGCTCATTGTAACTGCAGTAAACTTATGCTTAAAATTTAATTTCCACTTTCAATAATTTATATTATATATTTAGTAAACATGGGCATCATAGGCGCTGCCTCTAAAATAATATGCAACGTATAGACAAAAACAGCTTGGACCACATAAAGTACAAATGTATTGTTAATTGGAAAAATAATGAATGTCTTATCGATTTAATTATACACATTTATGTATTTAACTTAAAATGTGCTGCTATTAAGTCACCTAAAAACAAGCTTAAATTAGTAGTAAGGTAAATAAAGAATTGTTAAGTCGAGAATATACATTGTAGACCGATTTGCATAATAAAATTAAATTAGATTAATTAGATTAGGCAGCTTAAATTTGTAGTTTCATTGCAAGACTTTGAGCAGTATTTTAAAGCGATTGAGTTTAATTATTATTGGGAATGGAAGTTGATTTAATGTGTGGAAGCCTTCTCATTAATGGCAGAAGGTCAAGATACGCTTAGGTCTAGTTGTGTAACTAGATATGGAGCCTGTGGAAGGGCCGTTGACCTGATGTGACGCCTGCTTAGCCACCAACACATATCGCAGTCGCCGTCGCAGTCGCCGTCGCAGTCGCCGTCGCAGTCGCAGTCGCCGTCGCATTCGCAGCTGCTTTTCATGTTTGCTATTAAATGCGCTACTTACATTTGTTTTTGTTGATTGTTTCTTTTATTGTTGTTACTGCTGCCCGCTGCTGTTGTTTTTTGCCCGGCAATTTATCGATTTTCAATTAGTTCGTTTCGTTTGTGCGCTCCCGAGTTTGGAATTGGCTTTGGCTTTAGAGGTCTGTGGCTATCGCAGTGCCAATTTTGTTTCGTTTGCTGTTTGTCTTTTGCTCTCTGCATTTTCCCCAACAAATTGACATACTTAATTTGCCATCGATGCCACCAGTCTCGCTGCCTTTCCCCTCTCTCTATATCTCTTTCTCTGTGTTCTGAGTACGCGAGTGAATTACATGAGAAGTTTTTGTACTCATGAAATATGCAATTTGCTGTTTGTGTCGCAAAAGCGCATCCAACGACTCGACTTTGGCAAGACTTTGCAGCAGTGTTGCCAAAAAAGTGTCAGGGTTAGACCAGAAATAGACACATGCCAATATGTTGGGGCCATAAACAAGCCGAGAGTCGTCGAGCTGCCTGCTTGCTCGGGATATTAAAAGCGGCTTTAAAGTTTTCAACTGTCAACAAGAAGTATTGGGAAGTGCTCAATATTTTCATCTCGCTCGTTTGATAATTGCAATTATTTCGTGTGGCCCAAAATATATACAAAAAACAACCATAAACAACTAGCAGCTAATTACATTGGAAACGTTATGCAATATTGGCACAATTGGCGGCAATGCTGGTAATTAATTTATAAAATTATTCATGCGGCTAAATAATGGATTTAGTTTTTAGTTTGTTCCCCCATCTCGCAACTCGCAACTCGCATCGATGCTCTGTTGAGCTGATGCAGTTATCAGAAGCTTTTCGAGTTTTGCGGTTTGTTGGGGCATAAAAATGGAATTTATGTGCCAGCAAATTGCGAATTAAATAAACGCGCAACATTTTGCGTTTGCCCAAATATTAATTTACAGCTCAATAGCTGTGTGTGTGTGTGTTTTGTTTGAGTGCACTTTGCCATTAATTTATTTATAAATAATTATTTTCATGCAATTAACTTTGTGCATCGTTCTCATTTCGTTATTTAGTTAGTTTTGGTTACATTTTATTTTATTTTATTTTTTTTGGAGGTTTACACGCAACAAACGCAGCAATTAATTCGGCAAAAGCGTTGCATGCATGCATAGTTCAGAATTGAATTGCATTTTTAATTTTTAATAATGCCACCCGCTAGACTATATATACATCGTGAGAATTGAGAACACAAGGCTTTGGATTTGTTTTTATAAGTTTTTTGTTTATATTTCATAATGCTTTTTATTTCTGTCTCGCATATAGGTTTTTTGTGTATGTGTTTGTGTGTTTGTAATTGTAGTAATTAATTTAATAATACATTTCTTTAAGTTAATTCAATTAATTTAGATTAGCATTAAATACATTAAGTGCGCTAAATAATTTGCAATTTCTATATATTCGCATCCGTCTATATACACACATAAATATATTTATATATATATATATCGTTTCTAATTAGTTAATAGTTATTAGCGTGATGAACTGTTTACGATGTTGCCTGGCTAGCGACTAATAGCTACAATTACAGTTAGGGGGCGTGACCGTCATATAAGTATACACAATTATATATATATATTGTATATATTTCATAATTTTAATTAATATATCACATTGAATTTGAAAGTGTTTTTGCAACATTCTAGTAATCGTAATCGTAATTGTAATCGTAATTGTAATAATTATAATTGTAATAGTAATAGTAATGATAATGATGATTTAGTTGTAAGCCTATAAATACGTTTATGCTGTATGTGTGTGTCTGTGTTTATATGTATATATGCGTGTGTCCGACAGCGACACTTGAACACCGAAGGCGCATGTGAAAAGAAATGCCAGCGAAAAAGTCTTTTTCATTAGTACACACACGCACACACAGACACAATCGTCTATGTGCGTGTGTGTTTGTGTTTTTGCCTGGCGCGCAAGCGAGCGAGCAGCTTCAAGATGGCCGCCCTTGCGCAGGAACCGTTGAGCGAGTGCGAGTGCTAGAAGGAGAGAGAGAGCGCGAGGGAGGCTTTTACACCAGGAAAGCTTGCCCGCCGCTCTTGTTGGCATCGCTGCCCGCAGCTGCCTGCTGCTGCTGCTGTTGCTGCTGCTGCTGCGCTGCCGCGGCGGAAGTCGAGGCCTGCGCTGTCGACTGCGTGCTGGTGCTGGCCTGGCTGAGGCCGCTGCCGCTGCGCAAGTGCACGGGCGCTGTCGACGTCGCTGCCGCTGCCGCTGTGGACGGCGCTGCTGGCGCACGGAACTGGGGCTGCAGCAGACGCTGCTGCTGCTGCTGACGCGCCAGCTGCTGTAGCTGATGCGCCTGCATCTGCTGGTGCGAATGTGGATGCGAATGCGGATGGGGATGGGGATGCAACAGCCCGCTGGGCATCATCGAGAGCGCCTCGTGCTGATCGTAGGCGCTGTACTCGGACTCAATGCTGTGATAGATGTGCTCCGACGGCGGCCGCATGGCCATCGACTCCACCACAGGACCGCGCATGGGACGCGGCGAGGGTGTCGCCGTGGTGGCCGACGAGTAGTTGGCATCCATGTCCTCGGTGCAGTAGTAGGCGGGCGGCGGCGGCGCCTGGCGGAAGATCAAGCCCGGGGACACCGGCTGCTTGAAGCGCTCGTGATGGTCCAGCGTGTAGTTGTTGCCGCGCGGCGACAGCTCAATGGGTATGGCGTAGCGCAGCTTCTCCCAGAAGTAGCGGTCACAGGTGAGCAGCCGATTGGAGGGCACCGACTTCAGGTACGGCGCCAGCTCGGCGACGTCCTCGGCCTCGCTGGAGACGCTCGTCTCCTCGATGATCACCAGCTTCTGGGCGAGGCCGCGCAGCGCCTCGTGGAACGCATTGCGGAACTCGACGCGCTGCCACTCGGTGGCCAGCAGATGACGCGTCAGCACCAGTATAATCTTCCGCGAGGCACGCGCGCCCTCGACCAGCTGCAGATGACTGGCCTGGGGCGGCAGATCGCGCTGCTGGATGCAGAGACGGAAGGGGGGGCGACCGTGCTCCAGCTCGGCGGCAATGTTGCGGCAGACGAACTCGTAATCCTTCTCCGAGTGCAGTATGATGGCGTCGTACAGCTTGCCGGCGTCCTCGAAGCGCGGCTCACACACCCTGACGCCATAGTGGGCAAACAGCCACATGCGCACGCTCTCGCGGAACACAAAGACAACGATCAGCACGACCACCAGGAAGATGAGCACCAGGACAGCGGCGAGCAGCGGCAGTCGATAGCCATTGCTGAGATCCGGCGAGGAGCTGATGTTGCTGGCGCTCGCGTCGAGCAGGGCCGAGCAGTCGGCCGAGCTGGGCAGCAGCTTCTCGTGGCCGAGCAGCTCGAGGTCGCGCTTGATGCCCCCGTCGACGCAGTAGATGTCGCCGGCGTCGCGCACCACGAGCGCATTGTCGGCCACGAACTGAACGAGTTCGCGCAACTGCTGGCAGCGACAGCTCCACGCATTCCTGCCCAGCGTCAGGCCCTGCAGATTGTTGCGATACTGCAGATTGGCCAGCTGCTGCAGCGGCAGCGCGCTGAGTCGATTGTTGTCCAGGCGCAGCAGCTGCAGCGAGACCAGCGGCTCAAAGGTGGCATTGCCAATCAGCGCCAGCTGATTGCCCTGCAGATGCAGCTCGCGCAGCAGGCTGAGCGCACGGAACGCCTCCGAGTCGAGGGCGGAGAGCTTGTTGTGCTCCAGATGGAGCACGCGCAGATTGGGCAGCTGGGCGAGGCTGGCGGGCTGCAGCGACTGCAGATTGGAGGCGTTCAGGTAGAGTGTGTGCAGATTGCGTTGTCCCGCCAGCTGGGCGACGGGGAGCGTCTCAAAGTTGTTGCCATCCAGGTACAGCACGCTGACGTCCTGCGGCAGACGCGCGGGCAGCGTGGCCAGGTCCTGCTTGCCGCAGTCGACGATGCTGCTCGACCAGTTGGCGTCGTGGAAGCAGCTGCAGTTGTTGGGGCAGATCATCTCGCACTCACAGCTCTCGTACTCGCAGCAGTGGCACGTGGCGGGGCAGTGCGAATCGTACTTGCAGACAAAGTCGGCGGCAGTAAGCTGGGAGAGTTGGCGCAGCGGCGCCTGTCGGCTGTGTGGCATGAGGCACTCGATGTTGGCCAGATCGACGACGTGCGGATGCTGCTGGGTGGTCAGATTGTTGATGCGCTGCAGCCACTCCATCGAGCAGTCGCACTCGAACGGATTGCCGCCCAGATAGAACTCGGGCAGCGGCTTCTCGGGCGCCACGGGCGCCACACGCAGCGCATTGAGGTTGAGCTTGGACAGCACGTTGGCGTAGAGATCGACGCGCGCCAGGCGCGTCTTGTCCACAAAGCTATTCGGCTGTATCTGGCTGATGATGTTGTTGTTGATGAACAGCAGCTCAATCGAGTTGGGCACCGAGTTGGGCGAGATCTCGGTGATGCGATTGTGGCTCGCATCCAGGGTGCTGACGCGCAGCTCCTCCTGCAGCTTGTAGTAGTTGCCGAGGGCCTCGATGTAGTTGCCGTGGATGTCCAGCCACTTGAGGTTGGACGGTATGAAGGCGTAGTCGAACCACACCAGGTGATTCTCGCTCAGATTCAGCCAGAGCAACGAGGCCAGTGTGGCAAAGATGCCATTGATGTCGGTGAGAAAGTTCTTGTCGAGGCGAATCGCCTCGATCTCCGTGTTGCGATCGAAGGCGCCGCGCTCGATGCTCTGAATGCGATTCTTGGCCAGGTTGAGGACGCTGAGGCGCGGCAGCTGCTGGAACATGCCCACGGTGATGTTGCCAATGCGATTGTCAATCAGTCGCAGTCCCGTCAGCTGGTTGAGGTTGCTGAACGTGCCGTTCTTAAAGTCCGATATCTGATTCTCGCCCAGATCGAGCGTCTTCAGCATGCTCAGGTCCTGCACCGCCTCGGGCACCTCGAGCAGCTGATTGGAGCTCAGGTCGAGCTCCTTGAGGTCCGAGCAGTTGCGGAACGCCTGCGACTCCACGATGCTGATCAGATTGTTGTTCAGCGTCAGCTTGGTCAGCACAAACAGTCCGTTGAAGATGCGATTGTCGAGCGTGTGCAGCCGATTCTCGGCCAGGTTCAAGGTGTGCAGATTGTAGAGCGGCAGAAAGGCGCCCTCCTCGATGTGGCCGATCGAGTTGTTGCGCATGTCGAGTATCTGCAGGAAGTACAGCTCCTTGAACGTCTTGGCGCCAATGCGCGTCAGCGCATTGTTCGACAGATTCAACACGATGAGGCGAATGAGGCCGGCGAACGTGTTGTTGTCCACATGATGGCTGGTCAGCTGATTGCCGCTCAGGTCGAGCACCAGCAGCTGGTCGAGACGATGCAGCAGACCCTTGGGCAGATCGTAGAGATCGTTGTGCTGCAGATGCAGCTCCCGCAGCTCCTTGTTGCCCGCAAACGCGTCCGCGGGCAGCGACTCCAGGTGATTGTGCGACAGATTTAGCACTCGCAGCGAACTCAGACCGGCCAGCGAGTTGGCCGACAGCGAGCTAATGTTGTTGTGCTGCAGACTGAGCGTCTGCAGGCGACGCAGCCGGGAGGCGCCCCAGGCGTCGGGCAGCGAGCGCAGCTCGTTGTGCGACAGATCCAGCTGCTGCAGCTCGGCGCCACCGCTGACGGCACCGTTGGGGGAGCCGAGGCAGAGCTTCTCGGAGAAGCCCAGATACTCGGCGGCGCGTATGCGATTCTGGGTGAGATTGAGCAGCTGCAGGCCGGGCATGGTGCACCAGACGCCCTCCGGCAGCTGCCGCAGATTGTTGTCGGCCAGGTGCAGTTCGCTGAGGTCGCGCAGCCCGTGGAAGGACTGGGCGTGCAGCTCCAGCGTCTTGCCGGGCCCCCACAGGGCGTTGTGCGTCTCCAGCTGGAGCTTCTTGAGCGACATGAGACCCTCGAAGGCGTTGGCGGGCACACGCTGCAGCTTGCAGGCGTCGATGCGCAGCTCGGCGAGCTTCTGCAGCTTGCGGAAGAGGCCGCTGCTCAGCTCGCTGGCGTGCAGCAGATCGGCGCTGCACTGCAGCTCGAAGCGATTGGCCGTCTCGGCCACTTGCAGATCGAGGGCGGCGCCCATGTCGAGGGCGCGCACGTTGCACTTGATGTCCATTGTGGTGCGCACGAATTCCCAGGCGCACTGCTGCGCATGCGTCGCTGTCGCCGCCAGCAGCAGTGTCACCGTCAGCGTCAGCAGCAACAGGCAGCCGCGCGTATTTACTGTTGTTGTTCTAGTTGATGTCGACATTTTTGCTGTTGTGTTGCGTTTCGTCGTCGCGGAACTTTTTTTTAGAGCTTTTACTCTGTGTTCTCCTCTTTTCTTTTGGCTGCGTAGGACTTTTGCGTAGACACACAGAGAGAGAGAGAGAGGGGGATTTTGTTGTTGTTCAAACGTATTTCACTTTCTGGTTTTCATATTTGATCGCTTTTTTTTGCTTTTGTGCTGCTGCTTCGCGAATACCGTAATCCTTGTAGTAGCTGTTGTAATTGTTGCGTTTGCGTTTGCGTGTGTTTTTCTGTTTACGGGGGAACGTTGCGTGCACTCAGCGATTTAACTTGTAACAATTTCTATTTCTCTTTTTGCTTTACTCGTATTTCTTTTTCGTTGGCACTTTAAAATCGTTTACGTTGCGTTTGCGTTTTGCGTTAGCGTTAGCGTTTTGTTTTTGCGCCGGAGCTCGTTTTCTTAAAACATGTTAACCGCCTCGCGTTTCAACTCAAACTGATTGCTGAAGTTGCACGCAGGCGACTCCGTTGGCTCGTTGAAAATGTTTTTACGACCGACGACGGCAGGCAGCAGCAACGACGCCGCACACCGACAGCGACACCGACACCGACACAGCGTAGACACAGACGCCGACACAGACACAGACACAGACACGGACACAGGCAATGGCAGAAGGCAGACAGACAATGTGTCTGTGTGTGTGTCTTTCAGTTCGTGCTCACTGCACACATGCACATGCACTCGCTCTCACATATTCGTGCTCTCTTCGCTCCCACACACAAAGGCACCAAGTCGCTGCTGCACTGCCGCTGCCAACGTCAGCGTCGCCGTTGCCGTTGCCATCGCCATCGTCGGTGGAGTGCATTTCCTGCATGTTGTCGTCGCATAGGCAAAGCAAAGCATATGCAGTCCAGCAACATACATGCATGTGCGCTCTCTCGCTCACATACACGCCAGAGCCACACACATGCAGTTCAGTCACACACACACACACACACACACTGCTGAGAGCAAACGTGCTCTCGCTCTCACCAAAAGTAGGGGAAATGTTGCACACATGCTTAGACTCACATACAAACACACACACAAACTGTGTTGCTTAACCCTCTACACTCAGTCGGTCTTCACACACATTGTATTTGTTGTTTCCCACTGTGTGCTCTGGACCCCGAGATTCAACTGCAAAACGATCGTCACGAAAACAAATTTATTTTTTTTTCTGCTCTATTCGCAGCTATTGACATTAATTAGTTGAGCTATAAAAAGTATTAAGCTGAGATTAGCAAGACATTTTTTTACTTCTCATAGTTATAACTGCTCTTATCTGGCTGTGATTTTGATGTATGAGACGAATATTTATAATTTTATAGAGCGCTAATCGTTAAACTATTCATTAATGAGGGCGTCAAATATGTCTAATTTTTTCCAAACCTCTTATGCACTCATTCTATTAGGGAATTGTTCTTATTTTAAAGTATGAAACGATTGTTTATAATTTTATAGAGCGCCAAACTTTAAACGATTTTCTTATGAGGGCGTCAAAAGTGTCATAACGACTTGTTATAGTAAATAATTATTCCGCTCGTTTGCTTACATATGCAAATAAATAAACTTGCGATAAAATTGTATATTGAGGGAGATTTTCTATGGGTTTCGTCTTATCGCGTGGGTTGGGATTATTTTCTTGAATGTTACTTATATTGAAAGCGGAAATTTTTATTATCGCTAGCTTCGCTAATGTAAATATCATCAAAAGAGTTTTCTAATTAAATTTCAAGTATTTTAAAAATATCCTTTTTTATCGAAAATCTTTCTTTAGCAGCAGTCATAATTTGCTGTACTCTTTATTTTTTATTAACAATCCGAACCAATTATAAAATATGAAAATTTGCCCAATATAGTTTTGAAAAAGTAGAACATTTTTTTTTTTACACTTTTATACATAAATTAGAAGTTTAATAGAAATTAATAAAATAATAAAATAGTTTAAAAAATCAGAAAATATTGTCCATGTTTGAAGTGAATAGATTTTCATAGCAAATGAATTTGTTGTGACTGTAATTTGTTTTAATTAATAAAAGTTTGCGCTTGAAAATGCTGCCCTTGCAAACTTATTGACGCGCAAGCGGATGATAGCTGCTTACGAGATTATTCAGCTGCAACAAAACACTTGACAACTCACCCCTCTCATGTCACGTAGGGTTAAGCTGCACACACGCACACACTTGCAACACACACACACACACTAAGTGGCGACGACAGTCAACAGGCTGTCTTGCAACATTTCGCATGTTAGCTTTGGTCCTTTTGGCAACAGTTCGTGGTGCAGTTCGTGTTGCACACGAAGTGTGAGTATGTTGCCAGTGCCATGTTGCATGCCACAGGGCACTTTTCGCAGTAGCACTCGAGTGGAGTTCTGCTGAAATTCGCAGCGGAAAGTCATAAAATCCCAAATCTATTGTCGTATGTCAAAAATTCTTATATACATTTCTTATGTGTGCCCCAAACTTTCGGCTGTGGCCTTCAACGTTTCTTAGACTTCTTTGTGGCAACCAGGCAACGCTATGTACATGAGTATACATATATATATATATACTCCAACAGCAATTTGGCAAATTGCAAAGGGTAATTGAAAGCGGATATGCTTTGATAAGAGGCGTGAGCCAAAGGAGGAGGCAGGAAAATGGGGTTAAAGAAGCATTACGATAATTTCAAATCAAACCATAGGAAAATGTCTATTGCATATTATAAAAATGCAATTTTCCTGCATATATTTTGGTAAAAACTCAAAATTTAACATTAAAGTTAGTGGCATAAAGTTTGATTTAGTTTAATCCCGAACAAAGACGTTCGTTATTTTGAATTAATAGCTTAAAAACTTGCATACAGATATTTTACAATCCGTTGCAATAGTAAGTTTCGATTTCAACCTCAATTTGAAACCTATTAGAAGAGTAGCTTAAATCACTTTTGATAGCCACAGCTTATGTTAATTCCACTTAATTTCTTCTGAGAAAATAAATATGTTGTGAGTGGTAAATTATTAGACTGAAATTAGTAAACTTCATTAAAATATGTGTGTCATTAAGACGCATAAAATTAAAGTACTCAATGTCTCCATTTATAGAGACGTCTTGACTTCATTTGCTTTTATCACAGTTGGATTCGCTTACAAATTGCAACGGAATTCCTGAGCACTTCGCCGTAATCGGTGACTTTATAATGTTGGCTGCGTCTAGTGGTTACTTTCTTATTGGTCGCTTCGGGTCGGAGCTATAGCTATCGGCTAATATTCATGTAGCATTAGGCATTAGCAGCGTGGCCATCATTTGTGGTCTTAGAGCAAGCGAGCGCGAGAATTATAGAAATATGTTCACTTTGTGGTAGTCAGCAAATTTACGAGTTGCTACCGTGCCCATTTATGTCAAACTAGCAACTACCGCGTGCCCCAACAACAACAACAACCATCTCTTAGATACACGTCTCGCCCCGTCCCGCTCACTCGCGTTTGATCCTCCACTCTACCCATAACTGCAAAGCTTAAAATATTGCATATGAATGTTGCATGCGACGCCAGCAACAAACATTAACGAGCAACAGCAGCAGCAGCAGACATCGTCGTCGTCGTCGTCGGCAACATTACAGTTTGAATGCTATTATTATGCCATTTTTAATGCCTTTTACATTCACGCGCAACAAGCGGCAAGCGTTGACGTTGACGTCGCCGTGCAGCACGGCGCGGCAGCTCTGCCGCCACGCTGCCACGCTGCCACAATGCTGCGCTGCAGCGTCGCTTCGTGTGCCACGTTTTTATGCTCTGCTTCGCTTAGCAAATATTTTTGGATACCCTCCAAGATAGTGTGTGCGACGGGTTTATAAACCGAGTAAATAAGTGATGTATAGAACATAATAAATTAGAAATAAACAATGATTCTTGAAAAAGGAATTCTAAATGAAACAAGGAGAGTAAAATATACAAAAACGAAATAGTGATATAATGCAGGTAACATTGAAAAATCATAATAAAATTATCAA
Source organism: Drosophila siamana (assembly GCA_035047445.1). Classification (NCBI taxonomy): domain Eukaryota; kingdom Metazoa; phylum Arthropoda; class Insecta; order Diptera; family Drosophilidae; genus Drosophila; species Drosophila siamana. The sequence goes on along the minus strand of JAWNPP010000015.1, from coordinate 786,855 downwards.
TTTTATTTTTCGTGTATCACATATGTAAATTTATAAGTCTATATAATCAATATGTGCACTAATAAGTAAATAAAATCAATAAGTTTGGAAAGCATGTATTACAAAAATACGATATATGTAAAGATAATTCAATGTTATAGATAAAATAGTTAATGTTAAATTTATTGGCATATTAGGAATATTATTAGTGCTGAAAAAGACATTTTATTTAATGATACATTTAGAAAAATAATAATTTATTTTTATGAACACATTGTACCTAACATCATCATAAAAAGAAAACACTGTTATTATTATTTAATTAAACTAAATAAAAAGCGAGCAGTAAAACTTAAATAGAGTACAATGTGATATTTGGTTCTAATACTATACAATTTAATTATGTACTAATATTATTTAGAGAGCATCGTTTTGTCGAGATATCTTCTATGTGTTGTGAATTTTGTCCAAATTTATTTAGCAAGTATTTAATGTCAATTCCAGTTACGTTATCTGCACTAATTTGCGCTCTTCATATAGTATTTTTAAGCCGCTTTCAACTACACTAACAATAACAACTGCGAGCACACACACACATAAACACTAAATAGCGCATAGTATTAAATACAATATGTTCGTAGTAAAATAGCAAACTTCATTTGGCACACTGCGATGGCGATGCAGGCTTGCGCTGTAATTTGGCAACTAGTTGTTGCTGCCAGCTCCACGCCCCCTACGCCCACCTGTCACACCCACACACACACACACGGACACACAGACACACACACACACACATTTGCACACATATGTACTGTGTGTGCTTATATTTTTTTGCTGTCGACTTATGGCACTTAAAATTACATTAAAAAACTTCAGTCCTCTGCCAGCCGAACAGCAAAAGCAACAACAACACGCCCACCAAACTCTGCGCTCTCGCACTCCTTGTTGTTGTTCTCTTTCTCCTTCTGTCGGTGTTGCCAGGGTTGCCCTACTCACTGTTGGTGCAAAGTTTGTACAGCTTTTGGGACTTCGTCACACTCCCTCCGAAGCCCAGCCAACTCTTTTGCGGCTGCCGTTAGAACTTCTTCTTCTTGCTCCTGCTTTCTTCATTGTTGTTGTTTCATTACATTTATTTTTTCTTATTTTTGGTCGTTTTGTTCTGCGGTGCGGCAAATATGAAACTTTTGTTACTTAATTATTTTGTTTGTTGTTCTTGTTAATGTTGTTGACGTTGTTGTTGTTGTTGCTGTTGCCGTTGCCGTTGCCGTTGTTACTATATTGTGATTAATTAATTGAGTTACACTTGCACTGCTGCTGCTGCTGTTGTTATTGTTGCTGTCGTTGTTATTACTTGTTGTTTGTTTAGTGGTGCGAATATTTTATGAATTTTTAAATTTCATTATTGTGGCATACGTGTGTGGCGACAATATTGTCACTGTTGCCACTGCAATTGTTGTTGCTGCGAGTCGTCGACCCCCTGCAGTCGTTCTGATTGACTATTATGAGCAAAGCACACATTTGCACACACATAACCTCACACTCACACACACACACATAAGCAGTTACACACAAACCACATTCCACAGTGGCTTAAGAAATCTAAAATTCTGAACCCGAGGCACGAAATTCGAGGCTCGGTGGCGCAAACAAAAATGCAAAAATAAACCCATGAAACTGCAAGTTTAAGCTTCAATTGTTAATTGAAGTTAAATGAGTTCACGCTATAATTAAAAAAATATTTATCATACAGAAAATTAGGTAATGCATTATAATTACAATTTTGTATTTATTGGTTATTCATATACTAATTTTAGCAGAAAAGAATTCTTAGTATTATCTAATTTTGAATCTGTCTCAGTTCTTAATTTAAATAAATAAAATATATATTTGAATTCAATTTTTTCATTTATTTGAAATAAATGTTGTTGTTTTATTTTCACTTTCATTTTTATTCGATTTAAATGCTCATAATTTGAAATCGTATAATTTAAGCAATATTAAGTCTTTTATGTGTTGCTTTTAATAGAATATAATTAGAAATTTATATTATTTATATCAATTATTTCTTTATAGTATATTTAAATTTAAATTTATTTAAATACAATGCAAGTTGAGCAAAGTTTTAAAAACAAGTAATATTAATTTTCTTAAAAGTATTGAAAGTATTCCAATTATAATTTATTTTAAAAATAGTTTTCTTTTGTATGTTGTATCATATTTGAGATCTTCGAAGTTGAGCAAATGCAAAAAAATAGTTATTCGCTTTGTAGTTTCGCACACAATTCAAGCAGAAATCGGGCTGAAGCTGAAGTTTGCAGTTTTCGCCCCATTGGAGGGATTCAAAGCTACAAAAACAGAAAACAAGAACAGCGAAGACGACAGCGATAAATGGGGGAAAAATGTTTTGCTGCAGACAAAAGCTGAAATATTATTCATACGCCGCATTTTCCACGGCCACAATATCCCAGTTGGAGGCTACTTTGTTGCGTTTTGCGCGTTGCGCGTTGCACTTTGCACGCCGCAGAGTGCAAGTCACAAGTCGCAGCTTTCATTTCGTTGCGCATAACTATGTCAAATTAGTGTCTGACTCTGCAACTGCCTCCAAAATGGATGAGGCAGTGGCACTGCCACTGACATTGGCTGTGTTGCACTGCAGCGCTTTCCCACTGGTGTATTTAGGCTACAGTCGCGTCCGTGGAACACACAACTTTCCCACTCGGGAAATTGTATTCAAATGCGCAAAACAAACATTTTTTAATTGAATTAGAAAATGGCAACGGGTCAGCAGCACGTTTGCAATGCATAATTTATTTGAATTTGTATCTGCCGATGTCTACTAAGTCGAGTTCAAGTTTCTCTCTCTCTCTCTCTCTCCCCTCTCTCACTCTCTTGTCATGAGACTAAAAACTGATTTCAACTCAAGCCACACAACAAAAACAACAAACAGTTAGCATCGTTTTTCTTTTTGTCATTTTTGGCTTCCCGCTGCATTTTCCAGGCCAAAATTTTCATAATCTTTTGGCAATCTGGAGAATTGCACTGACGGCGTGCACAAATTATGAATATCATTGCATGGATTTTAATGAATGAGGCCGCAGCTAGTGAAAATGTTGCCAATGCCAAAGAGACTCCACCACCAACAAACAACAAATGCAATATTCGATTAGGTCTTTGTCGATATGGAATATGAGCGTGGACCATCCAAATGAATATGGGAATTGTCTTTTATTGTTTGTTTGTCGTTGTTTCCCTCGCCCCACATGCAACAACGGGAAGCAGTCGCAGCTCAAGTGCGTGTGACAGGAGCAACTCCTTGCCAACTCCTCGCCAACTCCCTGGCAGCTGTCAAATATGCGAGTTCTTGCATTACTCGCCATCTACACTGTCCAACAGGACACCAAAGATTGCACAATTTCATAGTGCTATAAGTAGTAGCTTAAGTACTGGCAATAAAATTAACTTATGTCAACATAATTTATTTTAAATTTAAGGTTATCTCATAGTTATTTGTTTATTATAAGGTTTCTACGCATAACTCTGTATTAGTTGTTTGATATTATATTTTTGAATTACATATATAATTTTCTATTTCTAGCAAATAAAAAATTAAAATATTCTGACATTTTCACTGTAGTATCTTTTCTCTGCACATAATTAACATATCTCAGACATAATCTATAATTACATATATTTGTTTATAGTGCCTATAAGAGGCAATCATGCTTTAATTCTGCTAATCTATTCATTAAGCATTAATTTGCAATGATCAAATATTTAATAAAATGAATAGCTGATTTTTCTTAGTTATTTGCTTTTATAAAAAACTCATATTTAAGTATATACTTAGGCTCTCGAATAATATTTGAATTTCATATTTATTTTATTGGGACAACTAAATAACGATAGTTGCAAAATATTTCTAATTAATTCGACATTTCCACAGTGATATTATTTTATGACATAACATATTCTTCTATTTTTACAAATATTTTCCAGCTCATATAAATATATTCTGTGCCGCAAAAAGATTTTGTGCGTCTGTAGTTAAAACACAAATCTAATAAATTACCAAAATAGTTTGCTCTCAAAAGAAAGTCAAAGAAATATTTTAAAGCAAACATAGCAAGTACATAGTTTATATTCATAAGACTAAATTTTTTAAATGTATATTCACAAGACTAAATTTTTAGGAAAACATTTGTACTTGCTATGTTTGCTTTAAAAATGTTTCTTTGACTTTCTTTTGTTTAAAGCAAACTATTGTTGTGCCAGCAAATTTAGTAATTTTTCACAGTTTTCCTTGAGCGTTATTCAATTTACAAGTACTTATGCTTCAGCAAATAAATAACTTCGGTTTTCTTGACTTTTCGCCAATTTGTTCGACTCAATTCAGACGCAAAAAATCCTTTTTCAGCACAGTGTATATTGATATTGAGCTGCATTGTTGTTGTTTGTGTTGTTGGCTGTGTTGTTGTTGTTGCTATCAGGCTCATTTGATATGCGGGCTCAGCAATGCGCCCACACGAAGAGGCTGAAACAATGCGAAGCATTTTTTATATAAATATTCCCTTTATTTTCTGTTTTCTTGCGGTATAGTATTTTGTACATGTTGAGCTTAGCTATATATATGTATATATATTTGCAGTTATTGAAGGCACAACTATGCGGCTATGCGACATGTGATGAAACATGCATATTGAGTGAGTAACGAGCGCGAGAGCGATGCCATCGACCGTTCAAGTGCATCTTAAAGATACTTTTTTTTATTTTGTTTTTTGTTAGCTGCATTGTTCGCTGACGCTGAGGCTGAGGCTGACGCTGAGACTGAGACTGGGCTGCTTAGCTGCAAGTTGAGTGTGTGGCGTGTGGAGTGGATCGAAAGTGGTTGCCTATTGTGACGTTTGTGTGGTGGTGCAGAGACATAACTCCTACATACCTCTGTAGGGGTTGATATATGAGCTTTAATGTGCATTAACTCTTGTGCCACATCCACATCCACATCCACAGCCGCAGTCACAGCCTCAGCCAGAGAATATGCTGCCAACCAATTCGGGCTGTCGCAGAAAACGAGGTTAATTACGCGCTTAGGCCGCTGCGCCGAGAATCTTGGCCAGACAACCAGCCGCAAAAATATTTATTGGCCGCTTTGTGATTTATGTACTTCATGCACCCCTCACACCGCTCACACCCCTCACATCCCGCACCCAACGCATTTAGGCCCCCAAAACTTGAACTAAGCGCTGCAGCCTTTTGGGCTACCTGCTGTGACTAAAGAGCGGAACATGTGTGGCAAACACACATCGATTAGAGTGGACTGTGACTAACCCATATCGGAGTAGATCAACTAAGCAACTTACTTTCTTTTCCACCTGGAATGTAATGAAACATATTGTTTTTTTTGTGATGTGCAACGGCGGTTAATGATTGTGAGCTCTAGAAGAACAAGTGGATGCCACAAAAGAAGCAATAAAACAATAACTGCATTGCAATGTGTGCATAAAGGTGACAAATAAAGTCTAAATATACAATGTATATCAAAATAAACCTTAGGCAGATTATTTATTTTTAAATTCTTTATACATTTTGTTTTAAACTAAAGAACGATTTACAAAGAATGAATTTAAAACAATTTACAATCTGTTTTCAAAAGCTTTCAAAAGCAGATCAAATAAATGCATTATATATGTATATAGAATACTGATTATCGTTAGTCCGACAGCAAAACATATTTTCTTTAAGAATTTTAAATTATTTAAATTCATTGAAAAAGTTTTGAAGGTATTCAAGTTGATTTTCGAATAAGTTATTTGGTGCTTAAGGCAGTCAAAACAAATAATACTTTGAAAGTCTTAAACATTTAAACCTTTTAAACTATTTGCGATTTAAATACGATCCATTAAAAGTCAACAAAAAATAAACTGTCTGAGCATATTTCGCTATTTGCATGCTCTGGCTTCTGCTTTTATAATAATTCGTTTCCTATAATTTACATATTTTCATAATTGTTAAAATATTTGCAAAAAAAAATCATAAAATAAATAAAGAAGAAAGAAGATAGGAAAAACAAGTCGAAAAGGAATTGAAATGCGTGTGTGGAGTAAAATGCTGAGCATAACCCATAATCATGGCTAAGCCACAAAAAGCCAAGCAGACAATTCTAATTGTCGGACGCGACGCGTCGACGATTTCATTTCATTTTGGTTTATTCGATCGAGCAATTTTTCAGCATTTTGCTAATACTCACTTGGACAGCGCGTCGCGAAGAAGTCGGGGAAAAAAAAAAAACAGCAGATATTCAAAGACGGCATATTTATTGGAACCCTTCATTAAACACACGAAACGAAACGAAACGAAAACGAGCCGCAGAACCGACAACTCATGTTTATAAATTGGTCTATAATTTATATTTATACAGCTTAACTCTACGTACATTTATTATTATTATTATTAGTATTACTGATCGATGATATTTTCTTTTTGGCCAACGGCCCTCTATTTGTGCAGCCTCAGTTAGCCCTAAAAGTGACAGCAACTCAACAGTTTTTCAGCGACGAATATTTTTGCAGCCGCCGACTAATTGCCAAAAATGAGTGAAAATTACTTGCAGTAAAAGGGAAAAATAATAAATAATATTTTCGTTGGCTGCCTCGACTGCGCGTCTGCGCGTCGTTTGTTGTTTGAGCAAACAGTTTAAGTCCCTGCCCCGTCTAAGCCCACAAATTTCTAAGCAGGCCTGCTACAAAAACATAAACGATTTTGCAGGTAGCTCACTCACACACACGCACAGCACTCAGTTGAGTGCTCACTTTTACGCTCTCTGTCTCTCACGCTCTTGCGGAGGGGAAATGCCTTACGCACACAACTGCACTGTTGCTCTCTCACCACTACATTGACAGCCGACGCTCTCGCGCTCTCGACGTATCTCGCTTGACTGCTCTGGCTGCCTGCATTTGTATCTTGCCACTTGCTCGCACAATTTCCGCTGCGATCGTCGCTTTGATTGTGTTAGTGCCGCTCTCACGCACACAACGAAAGTCGCAGCGCTCGCTCCGCTCTCTCTCTCTCTCTCTGGTTGTCGTCGCTCTCTCGTCTGGTTTTCCGCTGTCATTGACACGCTCAGCAGGTTTGTCGGCTGCGCAGCGCTGCCAGGCAGACAATTATGTATCGTGTATCTGTAACGCGCGACGGCAAATGTATCTGCTGAGGTATCTGTATCTGCAGCCAGCTTCAAATGCCTGACATTTTACGCTATCACTTGCAATTTTTAGTTTTCACAGCATTTTCGCATTTGTTTGCATAGTCGCGCCTGCGCATATTCACTGAATAGCTCAAAACAATCCCAAATAAAAGCGAAAATATGCACAAAATTCAAATTCAAAAGACCCCAAACCCCAAAAAAAATGCTTTAACCTTTTTTGTTGTGCACAAAATGAAATCCCGTAGCTGATTGAGACAATATCGTAAAAAATCGACGCATGTGAAATTCGATCGCTGAATGGACACCAACTCCATGCCCCACTTCATGCCTGCCATGCTGTGGCAAGCTCTTGCGGCGTCATAGCGAATTTTGTTACCTTTGTCGCCTTTTGTCGCCGTTCTGCTTAACTTGTTTTACCACACACACAAAATGCTCTCATTTGGCCAACTCTGCGTAGTTTTATTTTTTCTTTTTTGGGTTTTTGTTGTTTTTTGCCATTTTACAATGTACACGTTGTTGTTGTTGTCGCTGGCGTTGTTGGCCTGGCTTAAATGAAACTAAATGAGCCAGTAATCAAGTTGTGTTCCAAGCGTCGTCGCTTGTCCGTTATGACCAGCACCTCTTTGCGGTATTTTCTCTCCTGTTCCTCTCCTCGCTGCTCAATACATCTAGTGCTGTTTTTTTATGCCTCTTGTGGTTTACAGCAAATTTCACACTTGCATGCGGCGAGGAGGAAGTCTCGAGGAAGTCGGCAAAAGCGTAGACGCCACAAAACTGCAAAAACAACAACACTTTGTTGCTGCTTATTTTTTTTGTGTTCTTTATGCAACTTATCAACGCTGATTGATTTTTTAATGTGCTGAACGCAGTGTTGGTGGAAACTTCATATGTGGGCTGAAAAATCAGCAAATTAACTCCAGTAATGAAATTCGCCCGATCGCGTCGAAAAAAGCATCTCAATTGCATGTAAACGACGCAAGAGTTTGTTTTTTTTAGTATGGAAAGTGTGGCCTGACAGCCTTTAGATTGCTAAAGCTATTCTTTGTGCTTTGGCTGCACGTGAATTGCATATTTGATCAGTTTTTAATTATTTTCCTGACTTCATTATCGCTTCACAGTATTTTAATATTGCAATTGAAATCAATGGATTTTCAGCGCACTGCATTTCATAGATTTATATCAATTTATTTACTCTATCGCTCATTTCTAGCTCTTGGTGGCTGACGAATTGTCACAACTGTTGTTGGCTTTCACTCGCTGCTCGTTCTCTCGACTCTTTGGCTCACTTGACAAATTCGTTTCAATATTTTCGTTACACTTGAGGTCGACAACATCGGCAGCCTCATCAGCAATTGCTACCGCTTGGTAGCATCCTCAGCACTTCACATGCTTCACATACATATATGAATATTTGTATATATATGTGTACAATATTGTATAATAAATATTATTCCTCAACGCAGTTTTTGTTTCGTATTTATTTATTATTTTTCGTTAACTGGGCTGCTGATGGCGATGACGATGACGATGACGATGACGATGGTGGCCAATGGAGCCACTGTAGACACTCGAAGCCCACTACAAATTCAGCGGACCAGGCCGTGACTTAATTAAGAGACGCACGTTTATTGTGCTTACCTGCGTAGTTTTGTGTTTTTCATTGGATTTTTTTTGTGGTGGATTGTTTTTACAACTTTTAGCTTTTGTTTTTGTTGAACTTACACTTTTTGTTCCATGCTTGTTGTTACTGACTGCCGTTGAAACGTCATCATAAATTGCAATTAATTTCAACAGTTGCCCGTCGAGGCATATTCGTATAATAAACTCTTTTTTTTTCGTTCCCGCGATTCGTATTTTTTTTTGGTTTTGTTTAGCCTGTAGGTGTTTCATTAAACTTAGCCTTGAGTTTCAGCAATCATTTCGCTGCCTCGTCTCGTATTTTTTAAATTATTTTCACACCTCAACTTGAAAGCACTTAAAATGATGCCAATCACGAGTTGGCTTTTGCTATTTGTAACTTATTTTCAAGTGTGCCTCATGGGCAAGGCTACAAGAATAATAATAATAATAGTCAGTTATAAATAGATCGACTATTTTAGGAGAAGCCTTTGTTCAAGTTCTTGATAAGAAAGTGAAGTGAAGGAAACTGAAATTTACATATTCTTCGTTTTATCGCCAGCGCCTAATTTGTGTCGTTAGAGAGAAGCATTTTCGGCTCCTATCGGCGCACTAAGAAAGAGCTCACTTCAAAAGTGCCGAATTTGTGGTGGCTGTATTTGGGTATTTATTTTTTTTCTGTGGGGGGGTTTATCAATGGATTCTTCTAGTAGCCATTGGAAAGCCGTAAAAATGAGCAACGCGTCAGTGCTTAATTTTAGCCTTTTACGATCCCAACAAATGTCAATTGATATGAAATTTTATTTTACAGCTGCAACTCGCGTGTGAGTTTAACTGTTTGCTTGCCACGGCGTCAACGCCTTCTCTTCTCCCACTCTCGCTGTTTGCTGCAGCTTGCTGCAGTTGAAGTCGCCACAGCTACAGCCACAGCTGAGGCCAAATGCAATTGGCCATTGTCATAAAAAACACTTTGTGAAAGAGTTTTGTGTGGTTTGATATTGCTGTTGCTGTTGTTGTTGTTGGACCTTTTTTATGCATCGTCGAGCAGAAAGTGTAGCATTTATCTGTTACACAAACCGTCGACTACTCGAGGATACACGCTGAAGACAGCCGGCGAGCACTGCAAGAAAATTATAGGCTGCTTTACATAGATAAAGGACGAGGGCTCATTACAGTCTATGATACTTCTAATTCATGGCTTGCGTCAATTATAATTCTCATAAATGCATTCATTGGGCTGCACATTTCATTATTAGATGTGGTTTTTAATTGACTTTTAATTCGTAATAAAATAATTGCATAAATAGCTAGTGAATTTAATGAAAACAATTAAGAAATAAATACGTATCTAATGCTTTTATTTCAATCGCCATTTGATAAGTGACTAATTAGAAATTGCATATGCAAATATCTAATAAATATAGAAGTATAAAATTTATAGTAGTTAAACTAAGAATTTACATTTTGTTTATAATTTTAGTGAATAATAATTATATGATATTTTGTAAATATATAAAGTGCGATGTTTTGATTACATAAAGAAAGAAATGAAGACTTGAAAAGTAAAGAGTAACTATTTGATAATCTATTTGTTATTTTTCAAAATGGTAAATATTTTTTAATTTATGATGTTAGTAAATAGTTTTTATAAAGTAAAATATATTTGCAAAGTAGTGAAAGGGAGCAATTTGATAAGCAAAATACAACGCAGAGTGCATAAAATAATGTAGACTTAAATTTAACTCATTAGCTGACGTTTGAGGCATTAAAATGCACTTTGAGCGCAATTTGCATATCTCAACCTGGATGCATTTGGTGTGAGTTTCTAAGCGGGGGCATTGGGCATTGTGTGCAGTGTAGCAAGCAGCATTTGGTGGCCATTACAATAACCACAACATAAAAAAGGATATGCCGTGGCTACCGTTGGTTGCTGCTGCTTTAAAACTTTGTAGTTCTTCTATTCCACGCCCCATTTTTATTATCGCCAGCTAAGTCGGCGCTCGACTTAAGGGACGGCACATAAAACCGACAAGAAGGCAGCAACAAAAGGAATATGCTTATATAGAATACATACGAATATAGGGAACTGTTTGCCTAGGCCATTAGACACGACGGGACCGGGAAAGGGGAACGGGGACGGGTAAGTGCAAGCGACTATCTTGGCATGCCAAGGATAAAACACTGAGACAGAGACAGAGGCAGGCAGCCAGGCAGATAGATAGAAGAAGCAAGAGAAGGTGCTGCCACTAAAAGTTGACCCAAATTTTATCATCAATGTGACAGAAAGTAGCGATTAGACGATGCCTTTTATGTGCATCGCTGCTGTTGGCTGCTGGAGAATTGCTCTTCCCTTTTATATATTTTTTATTCAGTTGTTTTTCCTGCATGCTTTTTTTTTGTGGTTTCACCGACAAAAGGTGCCACTGTTTTCCATGGGTTTTCCAAGTACTGAACGCGCAATATTCAATGGAATGGGTTTATTCTGGAGCCGTAAAGCGTTGCTGATATCTTAATTTGTCGCGTCTATCGTTGCCACTTGAGTGGTGTAAGCGCCACTTCAGTTGTTGCAGCTGCACTTGTTTGAATTTCCCCGGGACACATACGTGTATCCGGCCTGTCGTTAAGATCTCTTTCTAGCCCGGCGCCGTCACAGCAAATACGCGCGCATCCTGTTGGGCACTTGAGGTTCGAATACCCTGTTGCGAGGTAGCTGTGTAGGGGTGAGCTGGACTACTGGGAAAATTTTGAGTGTATTATTTTATTAACTATTTTCAAACGCGAATCAAACGCAGCTTAATTGATCTTGATGAATTCTAACTTTATAAAATACAAAATAAATTTGTGATTGTAGCCTTTTAATTTCCTGTTCAGTATTCATTTAAATTCAGTATAAATTCATTTAAAATTATTTAAAAATGTTTATTTCAGCCGTTATTAATGCTATTCGTAATTTAACTGCAAATTATTATTTTTTTATTCCCGCTTATGTTAAATTGAACGTTGCTTTTCCTTTTTAAATTAAAATGTACTTCATTAGTTGTATTGCTCTTGTTAAATCAAATTCTAACTAGTTTATTAAGCTGTAAGTCTGTCTATTATTTCAGTTGTATTGTCTTCAATGCTGGGTATTTATTGGTCGACTACTGCACTCTAGAACCTGCTCGTCTTCTGTAAATGATGCAGAAAATCGCAGCCGCCGCGCAGCTGAGCTTGAGTCAACTGAGGCATTTGATTTCTGTTTGTTATGCTTTGCAGGTCGCTTCAACTAGGCATGAAATGTCCAGAAGCCTATCGGAAGTTGATAGCGCAGTGTTTTCGGGTAACTCTAGACGGGGCTTCCTTTGAACGTCCACGCTAGTCCGGGTGGCCTTTTGATAAAGCTGATGCTGATAACTAATCCAATTTTCAAATGCAAATCTCAGCTGTCCATTTGCCCTTTTTTTATTTTTTTTATTTTTTTAAAAGTTAGAGATTTTGTTGGACACACAAAAGGGAAGCCGCCATCAAAGTGTGTCCTTGGCTCATAAATATTTATGGCGCCTAAAAGGTCTCTCACGGCGTGGAAAATATAATTTTGTGAGACTCTTTAGAAAGCCATATGAATGGCAGTTATGAAATTATGAGAGCACAGGAAGTGCTTGCAATTTATATCAATAATGCCGTTAGTTGTGGTCACACACACACACGCACACACAAACACACACAAGGTCTCGCTGTCTATATGACCAACTTAACAAGCCGTCGCAAGTTTTCTTTCAATTTTTTTTTCCTTTTAATCTTTCAACAACTTTTCATGCCTCAGATTTGCGCAACCTCCTTATTTTGCTGCCCTGCGGTGGCAGCAGCGGGTAATACATTTTCCCGGCTAACGCTTTTTGCTTGCCCTGAACGCATTTGACACGCAACTCGGTCGCCGGTCGCCTCGAAAACTTGGCCCGTGTCGTGCACCTCTCATGGTCCGCCTCAAAATCAACTGCTAACATGGCATAACTTATGGCCGGGCCATGCAAATTTTGTCGTTTCTTTCCTTTTCGTTCCTTTGTTCCGTTAGACGGGATTGTTAGCAGCAGGTTGTGGGACAAGCAGCGACGATTTAAGGCTCAAATTATTGGCACTTTGTCAAAAGGCAAATACGAGCACTAGACGAATATACGGCTTCAATCTGGAGTTTACACGACCAACCTGACTTTGTTTAATCGATTAGAATTTCACAAAGAACTTTTCTTTAAATTGAAACAAAGAAATAAATACAGGTAATATGGGAAAATATAATAAATTTTATTAGGTGTTTGATTTTTGTAATCACATTTGCTTTTGTTGTCCATATAAACTTTTTTAACCAATAAGTTCAATTGCATATTTGAATTTTCTTGCTTCAATATTCTTGTTCACAATATATCTATTATCTTTATCATTTATACTTTCTAAAATATTGTATACTTCAAAATTTGCTAATAAGATCGTAATAAATGATTGACATGAATATATTAGCAAAATACGAAACATGTGCAGATGTTTTGCGTCAAAATCTTTAGTTTTATTTTACTATATGTGGCAAACAATTTTATAATTTTAACAACACATGTTTGGAAAATAAATAGAAATCAAATCTCATGAAATCATGAGGACGTTTTTGACAAAATGCGTAGCTATATGTTGCATAATAAATATATTATTATTTCTTGAAATTATATTTAATAAATTTGTATGCTTACTTTTACTTCAATTATATATAATTTATTTCAATATCGTTTTATGATTTTAATCATATACTCATATATTAATAAAAAACTGAAAGGAAAATACCTGAAACAATATAATTTTTTGTCTATTTGAACTTCGTGTAAACCAGAGATTCCCCTAGAACTCTTCGCTAAAAGTATTTGCGTGCAAAAAGTGCATATTGTAATCAGAGTTAGGCATTGCTCCATATAGCCAACTCGTTTGCCAGTATCTGGGCATGTATTCACCTGGCCAAGACGATAATTGGCCGCGCTAATTTACCTATTTAACTAGATTTGTAAACAGAGAAAGAGAGAGTGAGAGAGGGAGAGAGAGAGAGACGGGGCGTTTTTCGAGGGAATGCAAAGGAAACATGCAAATCGAGCGTCAAAAACAAGAAAACTAGCTCTATTTACTTGGCAAATAGTTTTTGAAGTTTTCGTAGAAAACACTTTCAACTAAATTGCCGAAATGAAGTGAAAGCTCGCCAAAGCTGAAGAGCTGTAAGAACAGCACAATTCAAAGTTGTGAATAGTAAGAAGAACACTTTGTTAATTGCGTTTACTTCAACAGTTTCAATTTCAGTTTCATCTGCAGTCTGCTCAAACACCAACTAATCTGAAAAGCTTGTCAATATTTGGGACAGATTGGGCAACTGCCGCAACTGGAACATGGACCGTGTTATTGTCATGTGCGTCTAATTGAGGCGACCAAGAAGTAGACTGTGGATAAGATCTAATCTAATCTGTGTGCCACTTAAGGCTACCACAAAATGCAGCTTCCAAATGCGTGGCATATGCTACAGAAATGTAAATGTTAATTGCATTAATAAATGAACAGTGTGGCGGCAGAAGGGAGAAGGGTGAAGCGATGGAAAAGTCGAGTACACTCTCAACTGTTTGTTCCTTTCCTCGACACACACACACACACACACTGTCATTCAATTAGATACGAAAACATAGAAACAAAAAGGTACACAAAAGAGTTTTAGTTGTGCCTTCTGCCTTCTGCCTTCATGCATAAAAAGCCACAGAAATGGTAGAAAAGAATACAAAGCCAACAACAACAAACACGAAATATTTAGAAAGTAAAGAAAGAAGCAACAAACAGAACTCTAGAACAACACATGTACCAAAGGTAATTGTCAAGTAGAGCAGACAGACAGCCACTGTTGTGGCACGAACTGCAGCAGTGACAACAACTCCAGCACCACCTACCACAACAACAACAACAACAATCCGAGTCTGTGTTTCGAGTCTGAGTTGCTCTCTAGTAGTTCGCTGCTGCGGCTACTGCCGACCATACACACACATTAACCCATTGCAGTCTGCAGACTGCTGTCCCCACCCACAAATGACACACAAAAATGGTAACACAGACAAAAACCTGAACGGGGAAGGTGAATTGCAGATGCACTTCTCGGAGACAAGAACTAACAAGAACTTCCAATTGTCAAACGAACTTTCATTAAATTAGATAATAATTCATTTAAATAATTAATTCAAATTATTTAACATCAATTTATTAATGGTTACCGTAGTAATAAAAATGTTCAATTTTGTTAAAAAAAAAAGCTCAAGTTTTTAGAAATAAATTTGTAGCTTTATATGTTTGATTTGCATAAAATGATTGTTGAGTTTTCTTGATTTTCAAACTTGTGCTTTCTCAACTCTGAAATGATCTACCAAAACAGTTTTAAATTTGTTTAAATGATGTTGTCTGATTACTTTATTACCATATTAAATATATTAGCAAACATAGAAGTGATAATCTTCAAAAAAAAGTTGGAATATATTTATTTTTTATTAGAATTAAATTTCGCATATTTTTAAATTATGAAATCATTAAATAGATAAAGAAAACTCTTTTAAAATCTAAAGGTGCTTTAATATAAATATATATTTTTGTATAAATTTGTATGTACAAGAATGTATTACCCATATAAATTAATTATAGGTTTGCATGCAAGTAGTTAAAAATAAATAATATAAATATTGTGATAAACATTAATTAACATTTTTGTGAGTCATATATTTTCTTCCTTATCAAATTCAATTTCGAAGAAAACTGAGCTATATATTACAATTAAAAAACACTTTCCTATGTTTCTTTTAAGATTATATTTAACACACAAGATGTCAAAAGTCTAAAGCCGCTAACAGCGTGAATATAACCGAGTCAATGAGAGTATTTGCAGTGATGTGAAGTAGGAGAACAAGCAACAGTAGTTGTTACTTATGCCGTATACTTTGTCTGGAGGCAAACATTGTTGGTAACATTCTTGTGGTTTTTGGATTTTCGATAGACCCGAAAAATATGCGCGCCGTTGACGTTGGGTCGGTTTGGCCTCACTCGGCTTGGGGTCGACTCTCTTTGGTTCGCTGGGGTCGTCCAGGGGGTTACACATGTGCGTGACAATTAATATATAAGACTTGTCGCCGGGCAGTCGCTGGAACGGGAACGGGAACGAATTGAGGATGCAACTAGCAACTGGCAACTGGCAACTGGCTGACAAAGTTACACAAAACGGAACTGCAGACATTGGGAGCCTATTGGACTGTCACTGGGCCTGCGATAGGGTCTCGTGTGGTGGGCGACTGGGCGACTGGGCGACAGACAGTTGGCAACAAAGTCGCTTTTTGTTTGCTGGTCGTGTTTTTGGGCCTGCGACATTCCATATGTGGCGTCTAAGTGACAGGCACCAAGACGTTGCGGCTCTGCGGCAGCTTACTGTGCGGGTGTGCAAGTATTTGTGTGGAGTGCTGCCCTGGACACGGCACCTGCCGCAAGTTGCAGCCAAGGCAGAAACCAATTTGCGGGCACAAAACAAACTGCGGCCGTCTCTGTCGTTCGCTCGCCGTTATTACGTGTGCCACGTCTGGTGGCACTGACTCGCCAACTCAGTCGAACAGGTCGCGTGTCGCTTATCAGGCTGCTTTATCAGCCCCAGCAACAGACCACAGAGTCCTCAGTCCTCAGTCCCAGTCCCCAGTTCCCCAGTTCTCAGTCCATTCGAGGGGGGAGTGGAATAAAAAACTTCGTTAGCGTTTTGTGGCGTCTTGAGCTATTTGCTACTTGTTTTCATTTGTTGCTGTTGGTGTTGTTGTCGTTGTTGTGTTGTGTTCTGCTGTGTTGTGTTGCATGTACATATGTGGCAGTTGCATATTTTAAGACTGCATTGCTGTTGTTTTCATTTGCAGCGTACAATATTGTGCAAATGCATTTTCACTTAGATCCCAACTGATTGTGCCCTTCAGACACGGACTCCTGCCTGCTGCCTGCTGCCTGCCACTGACAAGGCGTGGCATATGCAGTTAAAATGCCATTTTAGCCACGAATTTGTGGGAACAAGTGGCAGTCAGTTGCACTTCAAAGGAATTCCATAAAGGTTCCAACTCGCCTTCCTGCCATCCTGCCTTCCTGGCTGCCTTTGTGTGTGTGTGATATAGCATTTGATAAGCCAAGTATGAATGACTACCAAAGCGTATGAGTGTCTCGAAAACTTTGGAATTAATTTTAATTGCCAGACACACTTGAGAATTCAATTACATATTCCTTCAGTTTTAACGAATTCGCAAAACAAACAGAAATCGACGACGATCTTTAAGGAAATTCCATTTAAAAGGTATCTCGATTCTGTTAATTTTTTAAATGTAAATTCAAATAATGCACAGATGAAAGTGATTGATGTTATATATTTGCTATAGCAAGTACATAATATACTGAAGGCTGTGAAAAAGGATTTGGATATGAAGGTGAGTAAATGAAGGTATATAAATTTGTGAAATCAATTTCACACTTATTCTCGTCTAAATAATAATATTGAACTAAGAGTTATCTTACAAGCCTTTCCACTCATATTATCGGCAGTAATAAAGCAAAATATATTAAATTAATATCACCCAGAAATTAGTTAAATTTTCACTGAATAAATTTCAACAAAAGCGTAGAATTTAACTCACTTTCTTAGTAATTTACAAATCTCTTGAACAATTTGTAAACTAAGTTGAATGCTTAATTTGCTAAGCAAATAGTTTAACTTCAGCGCTCCTCAGCGGAAGGATCAATAAGAATCTGGCGATTCAGCGGAAATCCTACTCGAGCAGAACGGAAATAATTGAATCTTCAACTGGGATGTAAGAGCAAAGAATTCAAGTGGGATTTAAGCACTTGACGTTTTGCATTTGGATCTTCGGCTAATGCGTGAAATAAATACTTAAATGCAGTCTTCGCTCGCAGGACAGCTGCAGGATATGAAAATCGACGTGGCTGTCGCAGAGTCGCGAGTCGCACAGGAATTGCAGCTTGGGCCCCATACAATAATTCAATTTGTTGTGCAGCGTATGCAACAAATTGACAGAAATATGACCCAAGTCGAGGGCTCTGAGCTGAACTCATTGAAAGTCATAAATTTGTCATCGATTGCATGTGAAATTCGAGAGGCTGCGGGACTCTAAGTCTCCGAGCCCGTTGAGCTGCATCTGTCTGCTTCAGACTCTGTTGGTTGTGTTTGTTGTTGTTTCTGTTGTTTTCGTTTTTATTGTTGTTGTCGTACTTCTTAAATGCAGCATCCAAGTATATCTGTTTGTTATCCTTAAGCGCACTTTATTGCTTTATTATGTCCCTGGGCGTCTTCATTGTGTCACTGTCTCACTGTCTCACTGTCTCGCATTGTCCCTTTTTGCCCATCTCCTCGTTCTTCCTTCCCTTCCCCCATCCCCCATTCGTTTTTTACGATTTCTACGTAATCTGCGTGATTTCGGAGCTGCATTTTATGCACAGAGCTGTACAAGTAAATTTCTGCAGACTCTTTAAGCGAATAACAAAAAAACACTTGTATATTAAGTTACACTTTTTGCCAGCCTAAGCAGTTAGATTTTCAAGCTGCACAAAATGCACCTCAATACAGCAAAGTGGCCTCATTTAAGAAGGATGTTAAGTATCGACTGGTTGATGCCCTGTATTGCGAAGTGTTGTATTTAAAACATTCACAGAAATACTTAAATTATAAAACAAATTCATATAGGAAACTTACAGAAATTCTGGTATTCATAAATTGTCTTGGTATAGCCAGAATTTTAAATTGAATCAATAGTAAATTTTAAAGAATATGCATGAAAAAATTAATTAAATATTCTATATAACATTTAAATAGTGTCATCTTAGACCTTATTTATAATGCATAATAAAAAGAAATACATTTCATATCGTCGCTTATTAGTTAAATTGCTTAATATGCAAACTAAAAATAAAACAATGTGGTTAAAAATATATTATATATATTTAGTATAATATCTACAGAAAACGCCAACAACTAATTAAAATAATAGACTGTGTAACTTATTAAAATACACTGAAAAGATCTTTGTTATTTCATCATTCGCTCTGCAATTATGCGCCACTTTAAATCACTTTTATGGGGTATGCAAAATTGCTCAAGATGGAATGTGGCTGGTCAATGTGTGGGCCAGGGGGGAAGGGGGCTTCGGCTTTGGCTTTGGGATGGAGCAACTGAGGCATTGAGGCATTGAAGAGTTGCGCCTTTGGTTTGTTGCTCACTTAACTGGAATAATTGACATGAACGATTCCTTGGCCCAACTCTTTTGTGGTTTCAGATTTTACTAAACGACTTCAGATTGCAGGGACACCAAGTGACTGTAGCTGTATCCACTGTTGCTCCCTCCGCTACTGCTTGCAACCCCTTCTGCTATATTGCTCCTTTGATTGTCAACGCCTGCTTTCAGCTCCCAGCTCCTGCTTCCATCTCCATCTCGAGCTTCAGCTTCAGCTTCTGCTCCATGCTCGGCTGAGTGGCTCCGCTCAAGCTGCAACAGTTTATATTGCATTATTCTGCTTGAATGGAATTTGCACTTGGAAAAAATACGAACGAACACGAGCAGAAAAAAAAAGTAAAAAGTAAAATGGAAAATGAAAATGAAAATAAGGCGAAAGAAAAACCATTGCGAAAATACTAAAATACAGTGGGCAAAAGAAAACAAAGCGAATTTCATTATGGGCCGCCAGTCCAAGAAAACCCGGACACGCTCAATTTGAATTATGAAAATCCACGGCTGTTGCATGGGGGAATGGGCGTGGGCGTGGGCGTTGGTGTGGGCGTGGCATGGTGTGGCAAGGAGCGGCGCTTGACTTTTGAATGAATCTCAGTCAATTCAATTTGCCAGTGAAGCGTGAAATTCGCAGCTGTTGTCAGTTGCACGGCGTTTTTCTCATATCATTTGTGCCGCATATTTGATGAGGCGCCATCAGGTGGCAGTGGCAGTGCCATTGCCCACATGTTGCCATTCCGCTCGATGCCTTGTAATGTGGTGTGGCAACAATATTGAAATGAAACCCACACAAGCGTGCAAAGACCGTGAGTGCGTCGAGTTGAGTGAGTGGCAGGTTCAATGCTGCGAAAGCTGCAAGTTCACAGGACTTTTTTTCTTCGCGTGTTGCACACGGAAGGCCAAGGCAAAGAAAGGGTTGCAACTTGCCAATGATTAAAGAGCTCTTATTTCACATAGCACTTTTTTTTTTTTTTTGTGATCCTGTTTAGATCGATCGATTGTTTGGAAGCTTTCTAGACATGGCAATGTCGTTTGGTCGCTGCCTGAGCGTTGATCAGCGTTGAGAGATCTTTGGCATGTTGACTGCCCCCCACACACACACACAGACAAAGCCGTGCCACAGCCAGCTAACTGAAGCAAGACAACAGAATTTGTCAAGTCGCGATCATGATTGTGTGCAGCAAGAGGCAGCAAATAGTGGAGCGTCGTTGCAATGCCACTTCGTGTGTCCACTTCGAAATCCTCGTCGATCCGTGCGTGCTAATGGTCCCACAAATGTAACCCACATGCCACAAACAAAAGTGTGGCACAGCCTATTGTCACACGTAGGTGTCCAGCTACCCAGTCATACACAATATATATTTAACAGACGACGAAGCGGACTCGCTGGCAAAAGCTGCTTTCTTTACTCGGAACGATGGCATCTGCAACGCAACGGAACTCGCTCGATCGACAGTGGGGCAAAAAATGCTAAAAGCGAGAATAAATTTCTAAATCTAGACACCTGTTATGTTGAAATTTAATAAAGAACTCAAGTTCTTAAGTGGTGATCAATATTTTAGATTAATTCTAGACGTCTTCAAATAAAATAGTTTTAAGTAAGTTTTTATAACTCATGAAATAAAGAGATATAAGTAAGCAGATTAAATAGAAAAGCCAATTTCTTAAGTTGTAACTGAAATCTTAAATAAATTCTGAGTAAGTTTTCTCCATCTATAGGATGAAGAATATTTCGCGACATGCTTTCTTGAGTAATCAGATTGAATAGAAAAGACAAGTTCTTAAGTAGTGACCGAAGTTTAACAATAATTCAAGACGTTTTGAAATAAAATAGTTTTTAGTTTTTAGCTAGTTATTAAATTAAAAATATTTCGCGACTTTTTTACTTACAAGTTATATGAGTGGGCTAAGAAGAAGAAATTATGACATT
The DNA here is from genome assembly GCA_035047445.1 of Drosophila siamana. Lineage (NCBI taxonomy): Eukaryota > Metazoa > Arthropoda > Insecta > Diptera > Drosophilidae > Drosophila > Drosophila siamana. The sequence continues at coordinate 765,842 of JAWNPP010000015.1, read as the reverse complement.
TGCATTGTGTACATTGATATTCTTGTTTTAAGAGGATATCAAATAATGATAACAACCTTGGGTAAAGAATGAAATGAAAAATTTCTATTTTGATTTTAAGAGCATCTCTTAAGTTAGTAGAAAGTAATTTTATCTCTGTAATCTACCGTATTTCGCTTAGTTCGTCCCACTGTGCGCTGAGCTTGGTCCAGCGTTGTAATATCTCTTCGCAGTCTGGCTTATTTCTCACTCACTCACTCACTCAGCTTATGCAAAAGACGTTGGTGAGAATTTCAGCGTTCTTTTTATTGTGATCTAATCGTTTTGTCTCCCTGCCGTTGCAGTCAAATGCTGAATGTTGCAAGTCTGCACAGTTGATGTTGCCCCCACGCTCGTGTAGTTTTATTATTATTGGTTTTAAGCATTTTCAGCTGCCATTTGCATTTCTTATTACCGCGAATTGTCATCCAGTCGGACAAGACTTCCAGCCTCTGAGTCCAGAGCTCGCTGTGCGATAATGTGTGAAGATCGGCGCGCAACCGCCTGCTGCCAACGGTGCAACGTTGGGGCATATAAAATGAATTGCTTTGCTGATTGGCGCTAGGCAGAATGGAACACAAAAAAAAAAAAAATGTAGTAAAAGCAGAAGAAAATTTGTACGTGATTTGCTGGCAGCGCGATTTATGTGGCCCCAGGTTCAAACTCGTGTATGCCAGGCGGTCAGTCTGACCTTGCTTACAACTTAATAGGGGAAGGCAGCGAGAGCGACAGCCGCAGCCGCAGCCCCAGCATCAGATCTGCAAGCACTCTGCCACGTCACGGCTGCCTTTTGATCAGTCGGACAGGATTAGTTAACGGCTTTGACTAGCGCGCTTCCTTTTGGCCCATTCTCATACTCAGACTCAGACTCATACTTCTCATTCTCGTCGTTTATAATTAACTCAAGAGCCGCTCCATGTCCATGGGAAACCGGGCATCCAGGCTTGTCACGCGTGTGCCTGTCACACACACACACACACACACACACACACACATACATACACACAGACACACACAAAGAGAGCCACTGCCTGTCTATGGCCGTTGATAAACGAGCACATCAGAAATGTGACTTGTCATAAATTTGCCTGCGTGGCCATTACTCATGTGTCATGTGGAGCGACGGCCCGCTGCAACTACAACAGCGTTCTAACCCCCTCTCTCTCTCTCTCTCTCCATCGCCCCCTCCCTGCTTCCCATGCTCTCTTAGTTGCGAGTGCTGCCTGGTTACCTGTGGCATCGCAGCGGCTTCGACAATATGCCAGCCATATGAAGTAATCGCCGTTATCAACTTTTGTGACATGATCAGCCAGTGTGCTCCACATACGCCTGTTTGCGTTGTAAACAGTTCTCAAGTTGTTCTCCGTTGTTGCAACCTCTGCTGTCTGCTGTCTTATTGGCCTCATCGATCTGAGTCGCTTCTGTTGCTGGCATCTGCTTTGAGCGTCAAGTCTTTAGCTTCTCCTCGTTTGGCATGAAATTCCATTCAGATGATCCGGACACTCATAAGCTGAGCTTTCAATTATTATCTGATTTCATATTTCTCTTTTAGCTGCCACTACCTCGTGTTACAAAATTATATACTACGTTACTTTTAAGGCAGAAAAGATGCGAGCTGCATTTAGATGTAATTCAGCTAAATATATTTCAATACTATAAACGTAATGAACTTATATTAATACCTACAGTCTTTTGCTCCATAATTTCTGCTTACACTTCATATTTTTTATATATTAACAGTCATTAAAAATACCATAAACTATTTAAGTAATTTTAAGTATCACAAAATGTCGTCTTACAAATTGAGTGTGAAATTATTCAAAGCTTATCTAGAACTGTTGTTTTATATTGATAGGATATTTACTTGCCTATGTAAAATAAAATGCGATTAAATTATTGTTTAAAAATGTATGTAAAAGTGTAATAAATGAACCTTTCAAAATATAAAAAATAATTGGTAGGCATAAATAATCCCATCAATTGACATTTGACTTAAATAAAGTAATCAAGTAAAAGAGTTGCATCTAGAATTGAACTCGCAATTGACAGCGAATCATTTGTTAACTAAAATGTTGAGTGTTCAGCTTTTTGTTCTTGGGTTGCAAGCACAGTTTTCGGGCCAATATTGTTGTGCCAGTTGGGTGCCGCGCTTGCCTCATTAGGGCAAACGATCTGGTTCTGTGTCGTGTCAGCAAATGAAGTCATTAAACAATCGGATGCAACGCTGCATGGAATGACTGTTGTTGTTGCTGTCGCTGTTGCTGTTGGTGCCACCTGTACAAATTTCTCAATAAATTGTTCACACTTAATTTTTCACGAAAACAATGCAAAGCCCGCGTTGCGGCCTGAAGAAAAATGATGCACTGACAACTCGTGCTGTGGCGGTCAAGAGCGACACAGAGAGAATGCGACCCCAGTCGCAACATCTTGTGCGCTGGCTGCTGCTGCTGCAGCTTTCGATGCAGCGCTGCCGCTTTGCCACATGCAGCGTGCCGCATTGCATCGTTGACTGCATAATAAACATAAGAGGCAACAACAACAACAACCATATTTTTCCACACCTCGCACAGCGCATACATTAAAAATGTATTAATTGGTTTTTAAAAGCACTCACACCCGTTGGGCCATTCATAATTTAACTCCACTGAAACACTGCTCGAATGTAGATAGGTAGAGACGAGTAGTTGTCTGTAGTTCCTATTCGTTTTGCCATTCCAACTTCAATTTCCGCCCAATTTCATGCACTTTTATGCGGCCTTTGTTGAGATTACGCAGCAAAAAAAAAAAAAGGAAAAAAAATTCAAACTTGGAAACCGGAGCGGAAAAAGAGCCGTCAGATACATGTGTATTTGTAACTCGACGCTGGGAACTACGCATCATAAATGAGCATGTTATTTTTTCTAATTTGCCAGAAGTTATGGGGAGCGGCAATAGAAAGGCAGACTGCCTTTCAAATCCGCCAATTTGCCACACACACACACACTCACACACACACAAACAACAACTGGGAGTCGGTACTTGGCTCAGATACTTTGGGAATCTCTCAGATAGACGTATTTTGAGTGCTTTGTTTTACAAATTGATTGCATCAAATCACATCAAAGCGAAACAATGAGTTGAATATGTATCTCGTTCACTTCCCCGTCAATTGTCTGGTAAATATTTTTGTAATTTGATCAGCAAATGGGAAGTAGCAATTGTTTTCCCCATATTACACGTAAATTGCAATTAAAACAAAACAAAAAGTTAACATTCTAAACGTCAACAATTCTGCTTTTATTTCATGATTGACATTCTCTTGAAAGAACGTTTTCTTGGCTGAACGTTTAGCTGCTTTCAATTGCAATACCATTTGGGGCTCTTTCACTTTGTGGTTTCATTTTTCTTACAGCTGGACATCGCACTTACAATGCACACCGCCCGCTCCCCCTGTCAGCTCTGCGCCCGTCTTAATAGTTCGGTCAAATAGTTCAGCATTGGCAAGAAATTTAATTAATGATTCTGCATTGTTCGCTCGATTGCCACCACAGCTCAAAATTCTATTGTGGCCACACAATAGTTGAAAAAAGTTTTTTGGTTTTCAGTTCGCTTGGTTTTTTTTTTTTCATTTGTATTTTGATTGTAATTGTTGGTAGTTGTTGTTTGTTGTTCGCTGGCCAATGCAGGCAGTCGAAATTCGTAACGCCATCATCATTAGAGGAGACCACGCACAGACACAAAAAAAAATCTGAGACTCAGTCGATGCTGGGCCATTGCTATCGAAATTAATTTGACTATTCTCTCTTGTGGTGCCTAATAAGCCATAGGCAATTAAGCAAAACACTTACTCATGCCGCCTCGGACTTGGACTTGGACTTACACTTCGCGGTTGTGGGATTGGACACGCGAATCTGGGATCCAAGAAACTACTTCATCAGCCGCAGCTACACAGCGGGTGATCGAAGTCGAAGTCGCAGTCGCTGTCGCAGTCGAAGAACCAGAAGAGACCAAACCAGTCTATAACACATACAATATACCATACACTATTACATTTGTAATGGCATTGCTTATTGGCTCATGAACTGCCAAAGTTATGGGTTCGACAATTAACAATAATATACAATTTTTCTAGACATCAAGGTAAACCTTCAAGCTGCAGACTAAACGGCATTTAAGTTAATTTTGTTTTCCAAGTGTAGATTGTGGAAACTATGAAATTCTACTTCACACACTTTATTTATAGAGTATCTATCTGTCAGTTTAGCTAAGCATATCTTCTACTGTTCATAGTTTATAGCTGTCGATGAAACACTTACTAAAGTGTTTTCCATTGTGCTTAGCGAATGCGGGTTCTGTTGAGGTAGCCACAAAAGCTGCGAGCTGCGAGCTGCGAGAAATGTGTGCCAAAACTTCAAACATTTAATGCTAATTAATTGTTATAATACCACCTCGAGTTGCAGTCTATTAATCAGCCAAAGGATGCGTGACAGCTATTGACCCAAGCTGGAGCAATGAACCTGGAACACAGGAAGTCTTGTTTTAACTTGAAGTCAGTCATCTTTAGGTGTTAACTATAAACAATACCCGTGTCGGCTTATTTACGACTTCCACGGCAAACAGCCTCAGTGCCAGTGCCAAACTAAACTCAGGCCTAGTCGCATTCCCAATCGCAGTCGCCAAGCTTCCCTTCCCTTCTCGCCCTCCAGGCCTCCTCGGTTTCTGGAGTCTAGAGCGTAATTGCGCATGCGCTGGCAGCCAAGAAATATTTTTAAAATATTCGACTTTGCATCATTTTTCAGGGGCAACTCCATACAATTAACCGTGCTCAGTAACTATCTTGTTACCTGACGCGTTTTTATGATTTCTGCATAAAATTAAAACGTTTTACGAGAACTCTGCGCTCTATCGAGCCCCAACGAACAACAACAGGTTGATAACTACAAAAAAAAAGAATCACTGAAAACTGAAAACTAAAAACAGAACTAGTTTGCGAGTTTGCTCTTCTGCTTTTGCAGTCTACTCACTCACTGCTTTAATAATTTTTACTTTGCTTTAATTATAGTTTTGCGCTTAATAAATTTCACAGCTCACAGCCAGAGCCAGAGTCAGAGGCAACGTTGTGGTGCCCCATTACTTCATCCAGACGCTGCAGCATTTGTTGAGCGCAGTTGCAAATTGCGTAGAAATTGTTTTAGTATTTATAACTGCATGTGCTTTGGCTTTGGGCTTAACCTGACTTTGTCTAAGGTGGCTCAAGTCTGATGTAATAGGTAATAATATACATACTTAATTGTATTTCACACTGAAGGCGTTGGAGTAAAATTCTCTGGAAATGGCTTCAAACATTTAACTTCTATTTACGAGTTAATGGCGTTCTTGCCAAATTAGTTAACTCATTTAGTTGTGGCCATTTTGCTTAGCTAACAACAATGTAGTAATTTTAATGCTTATCCCTATATCTTAAATATTATTTTTGTTTGCCCTGCTTAGATTTGATGAGATTGTTTGATAATTAAATTCTGCACATGGATGATTCTCAAATATTGAATTGAATTCAGCCAAAATGCGTTAAAACCAATTGTAAATATTAAGCATTTTACACGTTCAGTAATTGAAATCGCTTTGTTACCTCTTAGCGGCTTGGAATGGTTTCCAATCGCACAGCATAAATTAATCAGCCCATGTTAATATTAAATACTCTATATGTGCAGAAATGTCCATGAAATTATATTTATTTTTCCGACCATTTTGGTTAGAGTATAAATTGAACGCTTTCATTAACATTTCAGCAGATGTCTGAACTTTTATTTTTCGCGTGTTGCATTGCATATGTTAAATGCATTTATTTGTCTTGTTGCTGTTTGTTGTTGTTATTGTTGTTGTTATTATTGTTGTCCGACCGCAACTTTTTTTTTTGCGTTTATTTATTATTTTTATTTCTTTTATTATTCATTGCACATTTCATGCTTCATTCACTTTTTCAATTAATTAATAATCATCATGCTAATAAGATTGTTGTTGTTTTTTTTGTTGCTACCACACAACAAATTTGTGCAACGTAGACAATGTTGAAAGCTGTTGAAGTTGCTAGACTGCTGAATACCGTGTATATAAAAACATTATTCTTTAACAACTTTGAGCTGAATAATCTATATTTAAATAGAGGTTTAACTAAGTACTTCTTTCACCATTTTACAATATTCTAAAAAAATATTCTATTTAAATAAAGTGTATTCCCTCTTCGCTTTGAAACTGAGCGTATCAGCTTAAATTTAATAACAAAAGCACATTGCACAATTCAATTTAATGTAATTTAATTGCGTGTCAATATCATGTCTTTCAATATGTTAAGGGCGGCCTCTACTCTATTTTCATAATTTCTTTTTGCTGTTTATTTAATTTTAATTTTCAATGTTTGCTGTGTAATTGCAATTGACTGAATTGTTTTAAACTTCTGTTTGCGGATTAATTGTTGACGAAATATAATTGCAATTCAAATAGAATAATTCCTAAGAAACTGGAAGCTGGCGCAGCTGCTTCTGTTGTATTGTTTAGGTCAAAGTGCATTAGCCTTAGATCGGCCGACTGTGAAATGGTCGTACAACATGTTTAGCTGCCCGCTTTTATGGCCCGAGCGAGTTGTAACACTCAAACGCCAGACGGGCCAAATAAAAAGCATTTAAATAGAGCATAAACTGCAACAGCAACAAAACTCAGAACTCAGATCCAGATCCAGATCGCAGACGCAACAACCATGGACGTGACTAACTTGCTGCACGCTCTACACTCCTAAAACAACAACAACAAACATTAGAATATCTATGTAGGTATATAGAGAGTAGGCACAACAAAATATCGACACACTACACGAAATTTCTCATTGGAGTGCGAAACGACGGCGTTCGAAGCGTCGGCTCCTTAGAACTAAGCGCCGCGCCGCCTTCGCTCCGCATTTGGTTCTCATTCATCCGGAAGTTGCCACCGTCTAGCGACGTGTCTCAAAAAAAGCGAAAAAAAAAACTCTTTGGCTTTGCCTCTCTAATTAACAGCAACAACAATGCACATGTGCGTGGCATTGTATTGACCGAGGTGTAGCTGGATTGGGGGCGTTGGCACTCCCCCAATTGCAATTCATGAACTTTTACGCACATTTGTCGAGCATCTCGGGCTGTCTAATTGCAAGTTATGCTAACGAGCTGCGTGCACAAATGAGGGTTGCACAAATGCCAAGCTTGCGCTTTCAAGTGCCCTACGCATCTGTGTCTGTGTGTGTGTGTGTGTGTGTGTGTGTGTGTGTGAAGGAGCAGAAAAGAAATTTCTTAATTATTGCATTGATTTACATTGCAGCCAAAGGGGTATCCCGAAAGGGCCACTCGAGTGTCCCATCGGACTGTGTGACTCTGGTTGCATTTGGAGTTGCCTCGCCTGCAAGCTGCACTGCATTTTGCTCGCCAATGCAGATGTGTGTGTGTGTGATGCTGAAGTGCCACTCGACACTCGGCGCGTTGACATTTCGCCAGAGTTTCGGGGATCCTCAAGCGACAAGCGACAAACGACAAACGACAATTCACCATCGACAATTTGGCCGTGTGCGTGCTGCTGCGTGCCCGAGTTGTAGTTTGCGGTGTGCTGCTGCTGCTGCTGCCACTCCATGGGCCCATTTGCCACTTCAGTGGATATGGCAACGGCTCTTCCACAATGGCGACAACGACAACGCAGCCAGCTGGCACGTTTGCTGCTGGTGGTTGAGCGGGCAAGCGACCAATTCTCCTTACTTTACTACCTACCACCATCTTCTCCCACTTACTGTGCTCGCCATTTCGACCGCAATATTTATGATTAAAGCGAACGTTTCACTAAATTCTAAAGATTAACACATTTTCAGTGATTACACGCCAGCGTTTTGGTCGCAGCAGTCAAAGCACTCTTAATGTGAGCAGCGCACGACAAACAAAAATCGATATATAATAAAAAAGCGTCGAGCAATCGCAAATTAAACGCGAGCAGCAGTCGAAAATACTCTTCGCTGTAGTCTCACATAAAAATGGAAAACAAAAAAGCACTTCAATAAGTCATTGTTGTTTAACTAATATTTAATTACAATATTATATTCTGGGGATAATTTAGACTTAAGTTCATAGAAAGTAAAAACAAATTGTGTCAGTCGCTGATTATTTTCTCTCTAATTGAACAATGTATTTGATTTTACCCATATTTATTTGTAAATTATGCAATTGTTTATAAAAATGTGAATTTATTTTATGCAGTAATATATCCTAACATATTTTGTTAATTACTTAAATAAATTTCGAGATCAGTTACAACGTGCATCTGGTGCTAGATCAAAATATATTTGATAGTATTAAAACAAAAGCAAGCTTCGACAGCTGAACAATGTTAATGATTTATAAAATTTTTATTTTTAATTTATGTATTGTTTTTTTTAAATATACGTTTTCCTTCTGGAATTTATATCTATAAATTCGATTAAAGTTTATAGAAATCAATAACAAATTTAGTCAAAAGCTGAATATTTCCCCTTCTGAAACACAGGGTATAATTGCTGCGCCTTAAAAAAATAAAAGAAAGCTATTAAAAAATTGCATTGACCGTTGCATGTTGGACGTGTACTGTTAGTTGGCTTATAATAGGAAAACTATAGTGCAACTATTAGACAGGAACGTGGCCAAAAGGACGGTCCTTTAGAACAGTTAACACTGCTTCCCCTCCCCACCCACACAAATACTGTTGCCATGTTGCGATATATGCTAAATATATGTATGTACATATATGCCATGTTGTTGAATTTATTTGAGAGCTGGTGAAAATACCAAACATAATTCACAACATGCCAAACGACAACAACAACGACGTCGGCGACAACATGTTGCATTGTTAGCAGCTCATTGTGCCAATTGTTGTTGTTGTTGTTGGTACCGCTCAGCTCGGATTGTGATTATTGATGTTGTTGCTGTTGTTGGCCGAGTTACCATGGTATTTATGCAAATTTGTAGTCCATAGTGTGGCTTGGTGTATTTTATTTGCACTCTAATGGCGCCACAACAACAAATTAAATTTTTGTTGATTCTTTGGTGATAATAGCTCAGGTGACTAAAAAGTACCGCACTTATTCGACATTTCAATTCGCAACACATAAATGTAACAATAACTGAAGGGGGTCAATAAAACTTCTAAACTCTCTGGCGGCGCACTTGGCAACTTGTTGACGATAAATAGGCTTTGTGAAGCTAACAATTTGTATGGGGTTTGTGCGCTTTGAAAGAAGACCGGAAAAGTTGTTGCATGTTTGCCACATATGAATGAAAATAATTAAAGAGACTAGCTAAAACTTCACCACATTGCCACTTAATAAAGTAGTTCTTATAACTCTCATTAAAATGGACATTACAAAAAAATGATATAAAACGCAAACTGAGAGAAACGAATTGATAAATTCGATGTAATTAAAAATCTGCTAAACCAATATATACAAATATTGAAATCAGAAACAAGTTATTTTTTCTCGATGAAAAGTGAAAAGTTGAAATCATAATTTAATTTAACTTGACATGCAAATAATTACAAATATTGGTGCTAAACGAAAATCATGTTCACGAATATCTGTTATAAGGGAAAGACCAGAAAATACCAATAAACAATTTGCACTTCAATTTGAGCATTGCAAATTGAACTCAGAATTGGATTGAAAATTTGTGGATGTTTTAACAAAACATGAACTAATTTTCACAAAGCTATTTACAAATCAACAGACAGTCAGACGTAGTGACAGACAGAAAGTTGGCCACAAGATACAACAATTATCGAGTAGCGAGTGAGGAAGAAGAATAAAGAAAGAAAGAGAGAGAGAGAGAGAGAGAGAGAGAGAGAGAGAGAGGAGAAGAGAAGAGAAAGAGCTGACCAGAAAAAAGGAAGGCAAAGGCAAACGCGGTAATTATTTTTTAATGTAACAAAATAATATCAGGCCAAAACGATCAAGTCACGCAAGTGTTGTGGGGCCACAGTGAAAATTAACATGAGAATAAATAAGAAATTTTCAGAGGCTTGAAATCCGAACCAGACACGAACCCGTTGCCAAGTCTCTGTTTCTGTTTCTGTTTCTGTTTGTGGCCCAGCACGCACCACCAGACAGAAGAAGAGGGAAGGGACTGAGAGGGAGAGATATATTGGAGGATAGACTGCATGACGCATGCGCAGCTTCCGTTTTGCAATTTGGCAACGGGAAATTTGAGAACTGCCGCAGAACGTTCGACCGTTAGATCCTAATTGGGCAGCAACGAAAAACGGAGTGCGTATCATTTGATTAATCGCAGCGGACCGAAAGGAGTCAACTATCGGCAAAGTATCAAATTAAAAATACCTCTCACAAAAGTCAGCAATTAATCAATTTGCACTTGGTCGGCGATAATAATATTATTCTTTTACTTTGCTTTCTGTTAAGCTGTTTTCACTAATTCATTTAAATTTCATTTCTCTTAGTTTCAAATCTCTTTACTATGTCTTCTGTGCCTCTTTGTTTATTGGCCTCGCATTAGGCGGGTTCTCCACATTCGGCGTCTGCTTCAACACTTGATAATAAGCGCAGGCAACAGACCCATTTTCTGGTGGGGGAAAATCGTTTTAAAATTAGTGAAAGTGATTGATTTTTCCACTTAATTTTCTGGTAGACAATATAAGAGAAGTAATGCCGATAATCAGGCCCAAACACCCCAGACAGCCAAAATGCCAGCCAAATTGGCCATTTGGCGTATGCGTCAAAGCCTTTTACATTGTTCGGCTGTTTAAGCTTATTTTTTTTTTTTTAGCTTTTTTCGCTTTTCAGATGTAACTTACTGCATTGTTGTTGCTGGTTATTGGCTGGCTGCACTTCCGTCAGCTTTCGGCGGCTGCATTTTATGCAATACAATAGCGACGCTTGGCGTTGGGATTGTGGGGGAAGTTGGCAGTTGAACGGAGGGCGTGTTTAAGCCGAAACGAATAACGAAAGCGAAGACAGAAAAGTGGCATTTGCTTGTGGCACATTCAAACGAATAATCATGCCTTCCCCACACATTCCCACTCGTAAATGCATGATCTACATACAGATTCGTTTTGCATAGCATTTCCTCCGAAATACATATAAATTCAATTTAAATTACACTTTAAGTATATGCCTAATTCTTCTTTTCCCAAAAAATTTTAATATTATTTTTTTTTTTTTTTAATATCATATTTTTATATAATATAAAATTTTTTTTTTAAAAATTTTTTTTTTTTTTTTTTTAATAATTTTTTTTATATAAAAAAAAAAACCCCCAACAATTAAAAAATATAAAAAAAAAAAAAGAAAAATTTTTAATAAAATGTTCAAGGGAGTCAATAAATTTGAATTTTTTATTTTAAATTAGCAACGTCATAAATTCACAGACTGCTTTTGCAACATGTTGAACAAGTTTTCAGTTTCCCTATTAATAAAATATTGTAATTATTTTTTTAATACTTATTATTAGTAACTTGTACCACAATCTAAAAATGTCAATCATATTTACGTTTAGTCGCTCTGCTGTGTTTTAAATGGGTACTTAAATTTCCATCAAAGACAAAACTTTGATTTGTTGACCAATGAGTTTGTTTTAGTCTAACACTTTCTGTTGTTTTTGCGTAGCGCTGCAAGCAGAAAGCACAGAGGGCAAGTCAATAAAAAGTTCTGGGCACGATTTCTTAATTAAAACTTCGTCGATGATTGCCTGCTGAAATGGAAAGCATTTTACAAGCCATTCCTAGTTACTGCTGCATGGGTGGCTTTTGACGTCTAGACAGGGACCAAGCAATATACAAACCTACTCTTAGTCATACGGCAGCAAGCAGCAGTGAGTGGGGCCGAGATGAAGCAGAAGCAGAAGCAGAACTTTGGAATATTTATTTTTACAACCGGACATGCTGCAAACTTTTTACAGCTACGTGCGAAAGTGAAACGCTTAAAAAGGCATCGAATGTCTTTATTATATTGGCCAAAGCCAATCAGCCCCAGCATGCCCAGAGTGGCAAAACTGCAAAATCGAAGTTCCCGATGGCTCCAAGGGCAGGAGAGGGGGAGGTGCTTCGACTGCAGCAACGCTGCTTGTCATCAAATTTTATTGTTATTTAAATGACGAGACGCGGAGCGGGGCGCAGTCAGTGAATGCCATGCAAAGTGTGAGTTGCGATGGAAGTTACTTTATACCCAGTAGAAATAGGCAAATAGGGTTGCTTAACTGGCCACATTTCAGGGAAATTGATATGTTAATGTGCAGACGGCTTTACAGCGTATCAGACTATTGATCAATTGCCATATTGCTGCTGTTGTTTGTTTCTTTTGTTGCATGTTTGCCAATATGCAGCGCATGCCTTGCCCGTATAAAGCCCGAGAAAGACGAGCAACAAACAGTAAAGCCACTGCCACATTTTGTATACATAGTTTAGTCCCCATTCCAGGCACCACCTTATATACATACATACATATATATATATTTGTATATATATTTATTGCGCCTCGTTTCAGTCAATGGTGACACTTGCTGCATTTTAAATGGGCGCGCGCGCTTCAACATTTGCCGTTGTCACTTGGCACGCTGTTGTTGACTGTGGCACGGGGAAAAAAGGAAGCGAACAGAGAGGGTAAAAAGCGAAAGAGAGAAGAATGCAGAATGCTTAAGGTGCTTGGCAACACATTCCGCTAACTGCAGTCTGCTGTCTACCGTCTGTTGTAGCCAGTCTGCAGTCTACAAAAGTGCAGTCCTCTGCTCTCAGCACGTTTTGCGGCCATCATTTTGCGCACTTTTGTCCATTAAAACCATCAAAATGTATGGCGCTCAGTTTATGTTTATGAAAAATTTGTCTCGCCACATTTGCTGCTGCTGCGGCTGCTGCTCCTGGTGCAACCAAGTCGCGTGTTGCAGGTGTTGTAAGCAAGCGAACAAACTTGCGGCAAGTTGAAGTTGCAATTTTGCTGCTGTTTGGTGTCGCTGCTAAAGGCACGCTGAATAAATTTCACTGTAAAAATGGGAGCAACGACTATACGAAAGTATTTCATACTGATTACATTAAACAGCTAAAAGAATATGAAATATTTTTAACAATAAATTGTTTATGAATTGAATTAACAGTTGTTTATTTTTATCTCTTTTAAAAGCGATGAAATTTACCTTGCTTACTATTTTATAATATTTCATCGAATTTCAAGTTAATTGTATTTCGTCTGGAGTTTCTTTCTAAGGTATTCAACAATGTTCTTAGTAGATTTAAATATTATTTTAATATAGCATTGGAAAGTATTTTCACTGATAACATTAACCAGGCAAAAGAATATAAGATAATTTAAATAATAAATTGTTTCGAATTTCAAATTCGAATTGGTTTATGTCGTTTTCTCTACTATTATTTTTTAGATAATATTTAGATGTTCATTCTTTCTCAAATTATCGTATAGATTTTCCGAATTTCTAGCTAATTGTGTAATTTGGGCATCTTTTCGGTAGTCTAAAAAGAATTATAAAGTTCTTTAATATTTTAATTTAAAATACCTATAATATAGAATATATTTAAAGTATATACACAGCCAAATATTTAAAGCTATTCTTTTCTTTCATTGTATATATGTATTTTAAATTATGTTGTCTTTCTTTCCTAACTTCCCACAAAGTTCTTTCGCACTAGTGACTTTCTAATTAGGCTTCAGTTTCAGCTGTCTGTGTAAATTCATCACAATATTTTGCCATTTTCTTCGACACTGTCAGTTTTTACTTCCATTTTTTGTCCGAATTTAACAGTTTGCCCGGACTTTTTCGCTATCCATAGTTTCTGTCTCGTATTCGCTTGAAAACTAGGTTGTTTTTGCGCTTACTAGATGCATGGAAGTAAAGCGCTCTTTTCATATATTTCAGATATCTTTACGACCTAAACAATAAACTGAAATGTCCAAGTGTTCTCAGTACTCCCAACACAGGATGCGAGCGAGAGGAGAAGAGTTGGGAGACTGAGTGAGAGAGAGGGAGAGAGGCGCGTGCTGTAGGCGCAATGGGGCAATGTGTGAACCAAATGCACAGCATCGTTAGAGGATGCAAACAAGTTTCTTCACTGCATTTTAGTTTTTTTTTTGTTCAGCCTTCTACTCGATGCTGTCATTGCAGTTGCCGACGCTTTGTTTGAAATGTTGCTGACAAACCACTCGAAATTGTAGTTGCTGTGGTCGAAGGCGTGTGTGTGTGTGTGAATGTGTGTATGTGTGTGGTGTGTGTTGTCTGCCCGCTGACGTATTTCATAAGAAAAGCGAGTGACAAGTTTTCCCCGCCGCTGCCCGCCGCTTAACACACAAACACACACAGTTGCCGAAATTATGCCGCCTCGAAACAAAATAGAAGAGAGAAAAAAAGGTTAAAGTGTAAGTGGGGAAACAAATTGTTGGCCCAGACTGACTGGCTGGCTGACTGGCTGGCTGGCTGCCTGGTTGGCTGGCTGGCTGGCTGGCTGGATGGCTTCGGTTCGTCTTGATGTCTGACAGCCTTCTCAGCAAGTGTCGAAAACTGGCCTACTCCGACCGACGACGACTGCACACACAATACATATTTTCTGGCCTTCACACTCACTGACACACACAGCTTTGTACAAAAGAACTTTGCGTGCGTGTAGAGTAAAGTTTTTGTTTTTCTATTTCTTGCGTTTTTTTTTTTTTTTTGTATTTGAAACATTTCCACGAAAATTATTTCGAGTGCTTGACAGCTGCGCATTCGGCCTCTGTCGCTTTTAATACACCATTCCATTTCATTTCATTTCATTGCATTTCATGTTACTTAAAGTTTTCCCTCCCCAGATCTTTTCACCACTTCAATAGCAATTTTGTTTGCCGCGTCTCCGACAAATTCTTGAGAAAATATGCACATTTCATGCGGCTTCTTCTTCTTTCCAGCGAAAGTGTGGCCAAGTCGCATCAGCTCCACGCACTCCACTTTACTCCACTTTCTAATCAATTATTTGGCACTTATGTGTATGCAAATTGTACGCAAACAAATAAATCAATTGAATAAGACCCCAAGACAGCCTGCCAGCCATCTAGCCAGCCAGCCGCGCCGCCTCTCAACTCCTCCGCTCCTCCGCTCCTCACTCTGACCACAATGAACCAATTTGAATGAGCACCTTTCGCCTGCGAATCTGCGCTGTCAGCAACGGCGCCATGAAGCCAGTGAAGTGTTTGAGTTTCTGCCTAGTTAACAGCTTTTTCTTCAATTTTTTCGCTCTTTTTTTTTTCTTGATTTGGTTGGTTGCCATCTCTTGATTTTACGCTGACAAAAAGCACGCGCAATGTGCTTGAAAAGCGCAAAAATTTCGTGAATATCGAATTTCAAAAGTGGGCGGAAATGCTTCAGGTCGACTTTTAAATGCGCTACGGGCGGTCCATTTAAAATTAAGAATAATGGTACAAAAGTAAGTAAGAATAAATCTTTTGAAGCACTGGTAGCATCGAGAAAATTTGAGTTTTGAATAGAAATCGAAATCGAGGCAGAAAAAATAAATATTGTCAATGTACGAATAATATTTTATAAAAACTAAATAAATTAGCTTATTTCGGTTTTAAAACTACAATTTTAAAATAGATATCTAATTATTATTGTAGAGCACTATTTTTAACACTTTACTCATATGAGCTATTGTTATTTTTATACTATATAAGGACACTTTACTTTTAAACTTCATAATGCGGAGTTCTCGAAGGAAAGGACAAAAAAGGAGTTAGCCTTATCCACAAAATTTTAGCTTCAAATGATTGCCACAAAATAGTTTCAATCACTGAGATTTTCCAATATCAATATCGAAACTCTCAAATTATTGTCAATAATTTCTGAATTGGTTTTCGAATTTCAATAAATTAAATAATGTATTATAAACAAAATCTGCCTAATCTGACTAGCCTACTTCTCAGTTTATCAAATATTGTGGTATTTGGACATGAGTCAACAGATCCAGGTATCAATTGTCGAATGAGTCAACCGCATTTGCCAGCTGCATTAGCCAAATCAATAAGTCTTGGCTTATAACAACACGCAAGGTATATATGTATACGAGTATGGGTGAATATAAATAAAATTGCTATATCATTCAATTCCAATTAAATGACAAAAATACAAAAGTGTTTTGACGCCGAGTCAACAATTCGGAAATTCACATTTCGTGCTCATTGCTTGGGCTTCATATTAATTTTCGACTGGAAGCAAATCCAAATTTCTCATATTTTTTGTGATTTTTGCATACTCAGCCATTGTGTACACTGGCAACGACGGCAAAAATATTTAAAAAGAAAAAACAGCGTAATAAAACTCGCGTTTCATTCATTGACAAACCCAAGACAACATTTGCTGCTCTTAAATCGACGAAAAAAAGAGACTTTTTTCTCTTTTTGGCGCGTGTTTCACGAGCTGCAAAAATTTGCCACGGCGGTGTTTGTTATTGTTGTAACAAGAGGCACAACTCATGTTCAACAATTTGAATAAGTACATATAATGATAATGATATATATATTTTTTTATTTCTGACATCCCAGACAGTCAGACACGTCAGACACACAGACAGACACGTTTGTACATATGTGCATGAGTACAAACAAATTTGATCTCTCGCGTTTTGGCACGAACTGTAATTGAAAATTTTCATTCAACTCCCCGAACCAATCTCCTCTCCACTAAAAAAAAGAAGAAAAAACAGAGACCGACAAACAAACATCGTGTTTGACACTTGAAGCACTTGGCTGTATCTTTTGGCCATAGCTTTGGCTTTAGCTGTTGGCTTTTGTAAACAATTTTTTGTTTCATTTTTTTTTTTTTTGGTGGGGGTTTTCACGGATCTGTTGGCCAGGCTGGCAGCTTTCTTGTCCGGTTAGGTTACGTTACGTGAAATTTCAAATGTCATAATTTTGACAGTTTGATAGTCATACACACAACATTGTTAAGTTGTTGTTGGTTGTTGGTGGGAAGCTGCAAGGCATTGAAGCGGCGTGTTATGAAGTGTATTGCCCAAGATTGTTACCAAAAAGTAGCCGACAAGAAAGCAATATGACATCTTTGGCAGATTGCGTGCGGCGACAGTGGACACGAAATGGTCAAAACTAATATTTTACATCACTACTTTAAATTAGTTTTATATTTATTTTATTTATACAAGTTAAACCATTTCCTTTTGGGTTATGAACTAATCTTCAGCCTCCACGCTACTTTAGATTAAGTTTATATTGAAGTTAATCCATTTTCATTTCAATTATAAATTATATCCTAAGCCCCTCGTAAGCTTACAAAGTTGATCTGTTGGACCACACATTTGACTTACTAGGTAAATGTCATGTAAAGTTGCACAACACGTGAGATTTAGTTTGTGTTTTACATTTGCAGCTGCTGTAATCAGTTTTAGCTATTCCCCAGAAAAATGACCCCGAAATGTCTCATTTTGGGGCTTTCGGTCAAGCCAGAATTTCTAGCAGCTTAGTGTTTTTGTGTAATATTTCAAGTAACAAAACGTACGGCAAGTTTCTTTATTTTGTTTTTTTTTTTTGTGTGGTTTTTCTTGTACAGAACTTGTTACCCAACAAGAGTAGAGAGAACTTGGGCCGCGTCAGCTTTGACATTGACAAAGTGGTTTCTCGAATGAAATTGTCATAATTTTTTCGGGTTTTCTACATGTCTTTTGATGCACACAATGCGTTAATGTTGCCCACTTTGTCATACTTTGCCTTAGCTTCAACAATTGAACAATTGAAAAAAGTAACACAAATCGAGAGAAATATCGAAGAAGAATGCAGTCAGCATCGCTAACGGTTCATTTTGAGGAAACCATAAAACAATTGACTCAAAATCATGACTCAGTCTATGTCAAAGCTAGCCTTTTAAATACTATATTAGCTGGTGTTGAGGGAAACCTATAAATACTTAAATCCTTGTTCACGTTACTTAATTTAGACACGTAAATTTTGTGATAATAATCAAGGAGATTTTGTGTAACTTTTGAGTTTTGTAAGAAGATGCAATTAGCTCAACATTTTTGGTTTCATGAGTAATTATCTATGTCAGGAACGCTTCTTTCGATATATTATTGAAGTAGGGTGATAAAGGAATGGGTGCAATGGAATTATTAAAAGGGGCCAAGATAATATGTATAAGAATCTAAATTATTGTTATACACAAGTATGATATTAAAGGATTAGCAATAGATTTATGCATAGTTGGCGTTTAAGATCCTTGCATAAGCTTCTTAATTTATATATAAAACTGTTGTAACAATAATCAAGGAGATTTTTTATTAGCTTACAATATTTCAAGAAAATGCAGTTAACCGACTATTTTTGGTGTCAATGCTTCATTGGATATCTTATTGAACTAGGGTGATAAAGGATTTACAATGGAATTTGTGAAAGCAACCAAGATGACAGGTATAGAAATCTAAACTATTGTTATACACATGTTTGATATTCAAACCAATTGCTTCCACATTTTTTTCATAATTTGTATTTAAAATGAACTTCCCTGCTTGGGTCAGTGTTTATAACGATTGATAATATTAAACGGATTTGTAATGAATCATTATGATGATTTAGTCTAAATCGATTACTTAACATTCATGCGAACTTTACAAAGAAATCAAAAAAACTGATTATTGCTTTCAAAACACAATTTCTGTTCTTCGGTTTTATATCTAATATTCTCATTAGACTTAGCTTGATATTTATGAAGGCTTTTGCAACTTACGGAACGACATAAAACAGCTCATAGTAGCCTTATAGGCATCGCATAACAATTTTGAATTTGAGTTTGATTTAATCCATGCGGCACGTCACATAAATTCAACTATTTATTTCAGCTGCAATAAGCAGCCCACAACCGCTCTGATACTCGTGTCTATAAATTAGTCCATAAATGTGGCCCTGTCTAATGGCAATATGATGGCGATGGCGATGGCGAAGGCGAAGGCGAAGGCAGTGAGCCAAAAGCCAAGAGAGTTGCGCTTTAAAGCTGCAATGAACGATTCCATAAGCAATTATTATATCGATTTATGACGGGCCGAGCCAACTTTTTTGTTGGGGATTATGGCAGGGGATTTGTGCCAAGGCGGCAATAGCTCACGTTATCCCCTTTCCCCCTTTGCAAGCCGACGCGTACTCTTAATGTTTGCTACCCAACTACTCAAGCACATTAAAAAAAGTTAATACAAATTCTTAGTTGGTGGCAAAACAAAAAAATACATTTCCGCCTGTCTAAAAGTAATCGAGAGACAGGTAAACAGGGGCAGCCGCCAAAATAGTGCAGGTAAGACCCAAAAGACTCAACAGGTAATACACAATACATATCCTATACTATATGTACTCTGAGCTGAGCGGGTTATAAAAACTGTCATGATTTACAGTTCGCACTTTTTACGATGCCGCTCGGTGGCGGCTGTTCTATTGGCTAAGAATTATATGGAATTTAAAACTAAGCGAGAAATATTTAAACATAGTTTTTTTCCTCCTTTTATTTGTCGGAGTTTTGTTTTTCTCCTTTTTAGTTGAGTTTTTATGTTTGGCTTTTATGATCATTGGCCCGCTTGCGATTCCCATACCAAATAGGCCCTCGGCATAAAATGAATCAGACAGCTTATATTCGAATCTGCTGTCTGGCTTTGTGTGTTGGTGGAGCACCGAATGTGCGTAATTAAAATCATTTATTGGCATTAGTATTTAAGCTCGATTTTGCCACAGCTCACGTAGCCCACATAAAACGTAGCGTCGCGTCAACATTTTCCCAACATCAAATCATGTAACATTTTCACTTAAAATTCACACTTGATACACAACGCAAAACATTTATCATTTCGCTCAGATCTCTTTGGCTTTCTGAGTGCGCCTTTTAGAGCATTACCAAGGCCTAAAAGTGACGCCTGCTGTTGCTTTTAGGGTTTTTTTTCTAGTTTTATTTTCTTTGCTTTGCTTTTCTTTATTTTTTTCAAGCTCGTACCAACTCGTTTTTCGCATCTTTTGATTTATTCTCAAGTGAGAATGCTGTCGTCGTCTTTCTTGTTGTCGCTGTCTTTGTCTTTCTCGTTGTCGTTGTTTTGTTTTATTTCGCTGGCAACCTAAATATTAAGATAGTCATCTGCGGTCAGTGTCAACTGAAGCGGTTCAGTTCAGTCTATTCCCCTGGCCCCAAACCCAACTTCTTTCCACTCTCCTCTACCTGTGTGTACGCTTCATTAGAAGTGTCGTAAAAACGTTGGCGAGATCTTTGAGACTATGTCGGGCCACAATGGCCCGAAGAAGTGTCTCGAATATAAGCTTAATTGTGACTATGAGTAAAGCTCGAGTTCAAAATTGCATTAAGCACTACAAAACAGAGTGGCAACAAATACGTGCTTGGCATAGATAACGCTTTGATTCTCACAGCCAAGAGAGCAAAATCATGGGAACAGTTTTGCAAAATGTGTATAAATAGGGAATATATGAGCACTCGATCAATTCAACTTCTATGCTTAACTTACTTGCGTAAAATATATTATTTGAAAAGACATAAATAATAAGTTATCTTAGTGCCAGGACAAAAACAGAAAAGCAATTAAATAAGTGTACATATATTTCTAAATGTCTAATAGTATAAATTTCTGCCTTTATTAAATTGTAAGTACGATTGCTTCAAAAAAAGTGATAAGCATTTGTCTTCATTATCAAATACAAAAAAAACAATTAAACTTGTAAGAATTTAGTCTAATAGAGAACTGCTTAAAATTGCAAAAAAAAAAAATAAAAAAAAAACTTTAAGAAACTCTACCAATTTGTTTATTTCTGTTCTAAATTCCATTTGTGCATATGACGAAATGAAAATTAGTCGATATTTTTATTAAAAAAGAAAAAATAAAAAACCTAAAACCAATTTTATGCTTATCGTTGAATGTCAAATGTTAGTTGGTGAGTTAAATATAATCACTATTGATAGTTTGGCCTTCTGGGAGCTATAGTTGGACACAGCAGAGCATTTGAAATTTGCACAAATGCATCGCAATTTTTCATGGCACATTTTATGGCACGTTGGAAGCATGAAATCCGCTCACTTTAAGCTGCAGACTGCAAAATATGCAATGCTCTGATTTGAAACGCCGTACAAGCTTTGAACACAATATTAATTACGGACCATTAGCAGCATCACTCAATTTTAAACATATGCAACACATGGTTCAACAGCAAGAGCAACAGCAACAGCAACATGTGACAGCAACAACAATCTCGATGGCAGCTAACGTGTTGCAGAGCGAGTCAGAGCAAAGCTAACACACAAACTGAGGTAAAAAAAGAAGTGGAAACTATCTGAAAACTCATACATCAATGCCGCTAAATCCACTTGTCAGGGCAACAAACGTGAGAATCGTTCGAAAAAATAAAAAAAAAACTGAAACAAAACATAGAAAGCAAAAAACAAAACAAAACAAAGGCAAACCTAAACGCAAACAGATCGGGCAACGAGAAAATATTGTCAGGGCGACACTTTAACCCGGTATACACTGCTGCCCGATCCCAGCCCGATCTCAGCCTCTCTGTCTCGCTCTGTCTCTGTCCCTATCGCAGTCCCTGTTGCAGCTCCCCTTTTAGTCTGCTGCTTAGCTTTGGCTCTATTTAAGATTTGTTGCTGGAGCGGCGGAGACACCTGCAACCATTTGAGGGCTGCAGTGAAAGACTTTTTTATGCTAAATACCGGCGCAGTTTATTGATGACGACAACAGCATTGAAAACAATGCGATATATCTTAGTATATGCTAAGACACCAACACACACAGACACTCACATGGGGCCTGGGCAACAACAAATGAGTGACAAAACACCACAAGGAATTTTAATCCCAATATGATTGATAATCATTTGCACGCGTAGAAGAAAAAGCTTTATCACGTTCCGTTGCGTTTCGTTTCGTTTCGTTTTGTAGGTGTAAAGTCTATGCGGTATTATCAGCAACGCCCTGCGTCATCTTCATCATCGTCAGCATCAACATCGTCATTATTAACAACTGCTGCTGCTGCTGCTGCTGCGGACTGAGGTATTTTACAGGGCAACACTAGACATTGTGTGCTGCTAATGTTTGCACTTAATTCAACAGACAATAGTCCGGAAAGCTAAGCGGCGCATTTTCTTTTAGCTTTTCACCTCAAGATATACACCGACAGAGATGGCTAGCTAAGTTTATAGCGGGTGCACAAAAGAGAAAGAGGGCAAAGAAAGAAGGAAAGAGAGAGAGTGGGATGCTTGTAAGGCGAAACATCTAAATGATGTCGTTGCCGCCTGGCAACTATTGAAAAACTGCAGCGTTTTGTTAGTTTAAACAGCAACGATGCACTTTTTATGAATGGAGCGAAGCCACTGAGAGAAATGTTGTCACCTCAATGTGAGTTAGAATTTGCAAATATTTTTCCCCCCCCCAGGGGGTATTATCTTTCCCAAAATGTATAAACACCAAATTTCCCCCCCAAAATATATATTCTTGTCAGGTCACCAGCCGAGTCGATACAGCCATGTCCGTCTTCTGTCTGTCTGTAATAAAATTTATATCTCAGAGAATATAAGAGCTATAGATTTCAAACATGGAACCAGTATTAATGCTATTTCATATGCTGTTCAAGTGTATTTAGATTTTTTCCCCCCCCCCTTCCGCCCCCAAAAATCGATTTAATAGCGCAATTTTAAAGATAGAGTCTCCAAAGTATACATGAAGTGAATACTTCCCAATAAAAACTTTAAAGTTATTCAGAAAACAGAAAAATCCATAGGCACTTACTGAGTGTTTTTGGTGAACAATGTGACCGTGCATTGTAATTATTTTATACTTTATGCAATATTTTGATGTAATAGAATATGAATGTACACATTTACCAAAAAAATTTTTTTTTCACAGTCGAGCACACTCGCTTAGATTAGAAGATTACAGAAGAATTTAATATTTTGTTGATTCATCTAGTTATTCCGGCTGGTAAGCGAGACATTTAATATTTTCACAACCTTCCAAAAATGTTGCGCCCAGTGTACTGTAGTTTCAGCTTGTGCTCGCACCCACAAGCAAGCATTTAGCATATCATGTTGCACATTTGAATACCAACGGACCTGTGGGCCTTTCCATTAATGTACATCGTCCCCAACCCACCACGCTGTTTTCCTCTTTGGAGTGAATCTCAGACATCATTTAACTAAGCGCTTTTGCATATAAAATTTTCCATTTGCATTGCCTGCAAACAAACAACAACCCCATCATTATTTTTATCCATTTAGTCTGTTCTTGGTGTTGGTGGCACCTTTTCCATCACACACACATATTTATTCCTATATAGACGGACGTAGACATAATTTCCAACTATTTAACCTGTGTCACCTATGCGGCATGTTTTTGTGTTTGTGTGTGTGTGTCGCGTGTGAGTTGATGATGAGTTGAAAATTGAACAAAAGCTGATTTAAGTCATAATTTATCATGTGCTGTTGGATTAGTTGAGCTCAATTTTACAACTGTTTATTTTTAACACGTCCGCATTGCGCATACGCCGCATTCGCCTGCCTGCCTCGCTGACTAGGCTAATGTTTTAATTTATTGATTATCAAATGGCTGTGGCTGTTTTGTGTTTGGTTTGCCTACTGCATTGGTTTGTCCCACAAAACGAACAAAGTGCCACATAATGCAACAAAGCAAAGCAAAGTCGTCTGCACCTCTTCTCTGTGTCTCGCGCTATGTTTGTGGCTTGGCTTGGCCTACACACGCCTTTATGACACAGCCAGCCACGCCCATTTGTGCCTCGAGAGGCATCCCAAACTTGTTCTTTCACTTTTCGCCCGCTGCAAGCGCGAACTTTATGGTTACACCTACCAAAAAAAAAAAAAAGCAAGCGAATCGAGATTGAGGATCGCGCGCGCCTTGCCACAAAATTCTAGCGGTAAATAAAGAATTGGTTGACGCGCCCACCCAGAGGACCACCAAATGAAAAGTTTGCACTTCCTTTCATTATTTATCTTGTCCACATTGCACGCTGTGTGTATTCTTTTCCTCTGGGTGCAGTTTGGGGATTAAGAAATTATAAGCAACGCGCCCCCCACACGCATTACGAAAATATTAATTTGCGCATGCAGAAAATTAAATTAAATTTTCAAGCTTGCCCCCTATCAAAAAGAAACGAAACGAAAGGAAAGTTGACCCACTGACTGTGAGCTGGAGAGGCCTAAATTGGTGTTTTGTGGCCTGTCGCCTAAATCGCCCAAAGTCTTGAATTAAGACATAATAAAGCTGTCTGCCAGACACAAAGCGTTGGGCTTCCCAGGAAGAGTTCCACAGCCATCCGTCAAAGCGTGTTCGGGGCGTCACTTTTTGAGAGGTTCGAACACCTTTAGTCGAGCTGACGAACTACGTATCTTGACGGGCGAGAGACTTAAATAATTCAGCGTGGGGAAGAGAGCGAGAGCACGAAGAACTTAACGGGAACATGCACTCGCGTCTCCTTGTCTTGTGTGTGTTTGTGTGTGTGTGTGTGTGTTGTGGGGGGTTGTGTCTGAGGATGTTTGACAAACGAGTGTCATTTATCAAAATGTGACACTATTTGCACCAAGTCATGTGTTAACTGCACTTTATTTTATTGTTATATGTTGCCGGTGCCCAAAGGAATAACCCGCCGCCACAGAAAGACATCCATCCTGACGCTGAAGCTCCTTCTGCGTTTGTTGAGCTCGCGTCCGGACGAAGCTGTTGCCATTGCCATTGCAATTGCTTTTTAAAGTGCTCTCATAAAATATATATCATAATTGAGGGTTATGCCTTTTTTATTCTTTTCTGTTTCTGCCAAAAAAAAACTTTTTGCAACAGCCACTAAAGTTAGTAAAGCAATTGACCCAGACAGACACAGACGAAACCATGACTGTTCTGGTGTGGAATGCCTCAAGATTGAGATATGGTTAGTGTGTGCCAAGTTTTTATTTTCTCTCGCTTTGCCCTGTGGGCAGCTCAAAAAGAGTTGCTCCATTTTAATAAATGTGAATAATATATTTTTGGGGGTTCATTTTGCATTTTTGGCAGCATGGGAATAAGCGGATAAACACAAGTGTGATTTATGCTCGGCTATTTATTATAATCAGTTATTTGATGCGTATTAAAATGCCACAGCTTCGTGGGATAATTAACTTATTTAGAATGCGAAATTGATATGTCATATTTTAATGCAATATTTATATTTAATACACTTACACTATAGAGATATGAACTCTTTTTTATTTTGAGATATTTTTATTTTTTAACAACTTTTGTGAATAACATAATAATTATGAATATATACACAAGATAATATTTTTGTATACTTATTTATAATTGTGCAATAAATTCAAATTATAGACTCTTGTTTTATTTAGATTTTATTTGTAAAGCTGCAACTTTTAATGAAAAGACTCGAGAATTTTGTATGTTTCCTTATTATTACATTTTCAAGAGAACATCAAAAAAAGTCATCAACTGATATCACTATTTTAGTTTACTGTTATTTGTATTCACGCAGAGTCAATCATAATAACTCTTTTAGATGTTTTCACTTAATTATTATGATCACTTTTCGCATCCTTCTGCACTTTACTCTACTCGCAACTAATATATCCGGTGCGTGGTGACTTCGTTGCAATTTTATAAAGAATTTGCTTTCCTTTTGCTTTTTCATATACAATTTTTTTTTGTTTTTGGGCGGTGATTGCATTTAATGCCGATAGTATAAATATTATGATTACGTGCTTCAAAGATGGGTGGAGGTTTATATTTTGCGCGCTCCGAAGCAACTAAATGTTTTGTATACGTTCTCGTTTTATTATTATTATTTTTTCTGCTTGTGGATCGAAAAAAGAACCGAAAATCGAAGACCAAAAATGTAATTTCTTGCACGACATTAATTTCTTTTAAATTACGCATAATTGAAGTACGGTCCACTCGAACCTGATCGAGGTTGTAGTACCCAACAACGTCTTTGCTTGCCAGTTTTTGACCGAAACGAGTTTTTTGTGAGAGAAATTACTATTAAGAAGTACTACACAAAATACAAAAAAAAAAAAAGAGTACAGAATTGAGACCATTATTATTTAATTTCTCAACGCTTTCGCGTTGGTGTCGCCGTTGTTGCCGTTGGCGCTGGTTCTATGTCCGTCCGCCATAAGAGGCCAAGTTCTACAGACATTGACATTCGAATTAGACACCTGACAATAGCAAAAGTCTCGTATCTGTCATGTGTGACGTTATTTGACGGTTTGGCAGTTTTTCTCTACCCCCATGCCATCCCCCTGACCATACTTATCATCGCTTCAGCGACACGTTACAGCCTTGAGTTCAATATTATTTTTTGTTGCATTATTTGAAATTTGATTTCGTTTCTTATTCGTTTTATTTCGTGGGCATTTAAGCTGAGCTCTCACTCTTTCGCTGGCGGTTTGTAATTTCATATCTAGTTGTTGTTGTGGTTGTTGTTGGGCATTTGATGGTATTTAGTTTTATTTTTGGTGCTGCCTTTGTTAGCGCAATAAGCGGATTTTTATAACATCAGTTTAGTGTCACATTAGCGCTTGTTGTGAAGTGTGACCCCAGACAACTTGGACAACCACAACCCGAAACTGAAGCTTATTCAACGGTTTTGTGGGGGCGACCGATCAGCTGTCAGACAGTTTCCAATCTCTGTGTCTGAAACACTTCTTGCAACATTCATTACGCATCGTTCGACTTAAATATGTATAATATTTTATAGCTCCAAGAGCCCCAGCTGCAGTCAACAAGTTCTTATATCAGTCAATATATATCGCTTCATCTGGATCGGAATCGAGTTCAGCATCAGCATCGCGGCATCGGGATCTGAATCTGCTGCAAATGGCCTGCAGAGTTTTACCGCAGTCCGCAGTCACATAAAATGTTTCAACAGAAACCAACTTATGAATTTCTTAATTTTTGTCTCTCTCCCTTTTCATTCTGCTCAAAAACAAAAATAAAAAAGAAAAGATTTTTATGGTATTTCGTTTTGTTTTGCGATGCTATCAGTATTTTTCTTGACTCGTTTCAGTTGCTGTTTTGTATTTTTGGCGCTGCCTTTTGTCCAGTTGCTCGTTAAATTTCGTTTAAGCAGCCCGATTCATAAAGTCTGATTCATAAAGTCATAAAGGCATTCAACGAGACAATTCTTTTATTTATTTTTTGCATTATATTATTTATGTAATGGGATTGCACATTAAAAGCGTCAACATTTTTTAAAAACAATTGTTTAAATTTCAAAGTAAGTTATGTAAAATGGTTAATTGTTATTATATTCCAATCGATATAAACAAATTCTTTGTTGTTGTTGTTTTAATAAATATATATATTTCAACTGCATTATATTTCGTATTTTAAAGAGGTTAATTAATAATTTAAAAAATTCATTATTATTGTGCTTTCTAGAATTTATTTGCTTTTCAAAATTGTTATAGAAAATGTTTAAACATCATATCAAATCGCAATATATTAACAATATATAAATATGCTGACATGCTCTATTTAATTTTTGAACACATGTTTACTCAGTTTTGTTTTTGTAAAATCACATATATTAAGATTTATTTATTTAGTCAAGAAACTGTATCGTCTGATATTTGTTGTAGAGTTGAAAATATGAGTCGTAAATGATTCAAAATTAAATCAATCACAACTGAAATTGCTGTATAATTAAAACATTTAACTTTCACTCCGTTTTGGCAATTCCAATTACCATTTCCGTAAAAAACCCCAAATGTTGTTTTGCAAACTCTTCTTTTCCGGTAGAACACACGCAGTATGGCTTCAAAAGCGATAAGTTGAAGTTAGCTAGTTGGGGATGGAGCCTCAAATGCAGAAGACACAGCAAGGAAGGGAAAGAAAAACAAAAATGATTTATTGTAATGGGAGTCTACGGCTTGGGGCTTCCAACGGCGTTGCCTAAATGGGCGATAACAGCGAACAAACACAACAATGACGCGACGACGCGACGCAACGTCTTTAGGTCTGAACGTCTGGACGTCCTCTGGACCGAAATGTCAACTCTTCATATAAAAATTAACGAAATATAAATTAAAAAATATGCCCAGCATCGAAATAAAAACCAGATATATGTTTGTTGTTTTGTTTCTCTGTTATTTTTTTTTTTTGGGTATGTTCTGTGTTGCGTTTTGGGTTCTCGTTCCGATGCTGGCAATTTATTTATGTGGCAAGCATCCCTTTTTGGTATCGAGTTACGCCTGCGCGACATTGTTGAGAGTCTGTGGCAGGGCACAAATTATGAATTGCCCTCACTGTGGCAATGGGCAATGACTGCGTTGCTTATCTGGCGAATGCATCGGCTGCGTTTAACTTTTATCTATGGAAGCGCATTTTTATCTAATGGCTGCAGCTTCTTCTTCTGCGTTCACTTCGAGCTCTGCTCCCCGCGCATCCCATTGATTAGCTGCTCACAGCGGGCAACCGAATCTGGCTCCGATTTCAATGCTGACTTATGACATGCTCCTATCAGCATTCAATATTCAGTGCTCAGCATTCAGCATTCGCTGTTCAGTATTCAGTGTTCAGTGTTCAGTGCTCGGCACTCTGTTCCGCTCTGATAGCTTCATAAGCTGCCGATAAGACCGAAATTCAAACGCTAATTGCCTGCAAAATCTTGCGAGGCGCCAGGCGTCGATTGTCTGACGAGTCGAACGGGCTGCGGTGCGGTGCAGTGCGGTGTGGTGACTCTGACAGTTTCCAGGTGCCGGCGTGCAAGCAGCTTGCAGCTAGCAGCTCGTATCAGCTGCTTGTTATCGCCAGACAAATGCATTTTGCAAATTATTAACATACTCTGTGGTATGTGTATGTGTTTCGCTCTGTGGCTACTTGAATGTGCGCATATATGTGTATAACCAAAACAAGCTGCAGATACATTTGTATCTGACGCTGGTCGATAGTAAGCTGGTCTCGTTGTGTTAACTCTGCTGGTCTCGATATTTTGGCTGCAGCTCTGCTTCTGGCTCCAGTTGTGCCAAACTGCAGCAGCTAATTGATGTCAGTCCGAAAACTTGATTTATTTCTATTAATAAAAGGCTCAAGCGAAACCATTTGCATGTTTAATTTCACAATGCCTTGTGAGAAATTCGACTTTAAACTGCAAGGCTGTAAGTAAAGTGTGAAGGATATTTACATATGTCTGGTGGGAAGAAAACAAATTAATAATACAACGATTTAATAAATAAATAGAAAAATTTGAAACATCCAGTAATTTTTCATTTTATAATTGATGGCTATTAAACTGAATATTAGAACTAATTATTGTTAAATCAACAAAAAATGATGTGGATGTATATATTTAATTTTAATTATTTTATCTACTTAAGATTGAATTAGCGACGATTTAAAACAGATATTAAATGTAATTAATATGGTATTCACCGGGAGTTAAAGTCCATGAGAAGAGCAAACTATTCTATATGCTTCTAGATGCAATATTGAAGTGAATAATTCAAATATTATATTGTTGACATCCAATTAAGATTCTTTACATTTCCCACTGGGCTTCAAGAATTCTGCTCTAAGCATTTCGTTTGTTTGCCCACCAAATATTGTAAAAAAAAACCCAAATTTCAGCATTTGCAATTATACTACTGCTGTGGTTACTTGTTATAATTGTTGTTTTGCTTGTCGCTGCGATAAAAATCACGTAAAAATTTAGTTGCATAAATTTTAACACCGATTTTAATCGACGTCATGTCGCTGGCTTAGACAACTCATTGAGCCGGAGACGCAGGTTTCTCTCGGCACTCTATATCATTGGCATCGACAGCGACATCGACAACGATCGACACTATGCACAGCATTTTTCCACTTGATAATTATGGGCAGCAGCAGTTCCGATACACGTACACATACATATACATACATATGTATTTGGCTGTGTGTTTTAGTGTGTGTGAGTATGCGTATGTGGTTGTGGTGAAAAATGTGCACTCTATAATTTTATAATACTCGTAAATTATGGATACGCCAAATCAAATTCTGGACATGTTTTTCAGCCTGCTGTCGGACAGATTTATGGCTTGCACTTCGAATTGGCAGCTAACGAGGTTGGCTTCCAAAGTTGATAACAGTAGTCGATGGGTTCAAGCGAAGATATTGAAAACTGGAAACGTTGTGGAAGTGAAACATAGAAGAGAAGGAGTTGCAATTATAGATTTATAAGAGAAAATACACAACTTTAGTAATTTTGATTTAAACAGATGTGAACAATTAAAATGAATTTGTGTTACTTAAGTCTATTATTAAAAATAAAGATAACTATGCTAATACGACAGACAGAAGACAATGTATCTCAATTCGAAAAAACACGAAATAACATAAACATTGGGTTTTTTGCAGAAAAAAGGGACAAATATGTGGATTTGGATACATAAAAACCATTGAATTCAGAATCTTTAATAAGTTTTCTGTAGTATTTTAAAAATATAGGTAGCCTTTATGTCATCTATAAATGTATCTATAACTCCTCGTCTGCGGATACAGATATTTGGCAGACAGAAGGCATTGAGCGACAGTGCTCCATGTATAACACTTTGCTTTACAAGGCGTTATAGTTCTCCCCCGCCCCTTACCAAGTTAACACACACTCCCATCAATTTGAGTTCCTGGCTGGCAAAATGCATTACAGCAAACTTAGTTCACGTATTGCAAAAGAGGGTGGAGAGGCAGCCAGGCTTTTATTTTACTATTTTTTTTGGACAAGCGAGCTGTGGCCATAGTTTTGACATAACTGGAGCGCTACGATTCAGCCTCATATGTATGTTGGCAAATGGACGACCAAGCGGACGGACGGCAAAGGCAACCTGATTTGGACGCGGTCGCGGTTAAGACGCAAATGTCTGGCTTGTCTAACAAAATGCTCAAATGCTTGTCTTAAGCATTTGCATTTCGATCTTTTGGTAACTGGCCAACAACAGCAACAGTAACAGTAACAACAGCAACAATAACACTGTCTGCTGCATATCCTATGGTAATAAAAGTTTTGTATGGAAAATTACAAGCAGCTCGCGAATGTGTTCACTAACCAGGAGGCCATTCCTGGCTTAGATTTGGGTTTGGGTTTTCGCTTTTTATATTTCTGTCTGTTGTGTTATGCTGTGGATTTTTGTTGGGCACGGGTCGGGGTTCCGGGGCAAGTTTGTCCGCCGTTTTGTTGCACATTCGACTTTCACTTTTTCGGCTGCCAAATGGCCATTTGGGCATTTTGGCTGACTGCGCTTTAAATTTATGTTGATTGTTTGAGTTTGGTTTTGTTTTTTGGTTAAACATTGTTAAATTGTTTTCCGCCTAAATGACATGTTTTTGACAAATGATTAGGCCTGGTTTTGCGTGCAGCATTCTAACCTCGACCTATTATGGAATGCGCATGTTTATTGAAAATATTTATAAAGAATATATAAAAAGAAAATGAGAGTAATTTCCCAATTGAGTCAATTGGTTTTTAGGGTCTCGCAATAGAATTACCATGAAAAATCTTTTTTACGGCCTTTTCCATAGAAGAAAATTAATGAGATAGCTCATGCTCATGAAGATATTAATTGGGAAATCAAAAATAAATATTGTACACAAATTGCCTCAACAAATCATCATTATAAAAAACGATTTAAATGCTAGCGACTTAAAAGTATAAGTATATATATTTTATTTCAGCTCTTTTTATATATACTTTCCCACACTTCTATTTCTTTTAAATACAGACGATTAGTTACTAATTGCTTTGATATCTTCGACTCGACAACAAACTTAGTTTGATTCCGTGAGGTCATGCTATCATAAAATCTCTGCAACTTTATGCGATGCCATTTGGAACACATAAAAGAACTGAACCCGCAAAAAGAAAAATTTGGCTGCGCGAAGCGTCAATACAAATAAATACTAATAAAGTTGGGTCAAGAGCTCTCGGCCGGCACCATGTGAGTCCCTTTCGTGTACTACATAAATTTCAATATTTATGGCTATGTTCTGAGCTTCGTGCATATATGTATGTATGTATGTATAGATAGATATAGACACACATGTGGCACATGGTCAGAAAAACAGCGAAATGCTACCGAAAGGGCTCTCTGAAATCAAAGAGCTGACTGCTGTTGCTGTTGTTTTTTGTGAGGTTGCTTGTTGTAATTGTTGTTGTTGTTTATCGTTGTTGCTTTTGGTAGGCGTATGACAAGATGAGCCGCAACGGAGGCGTTACCAAAATAGAGGCGCGGCATGTCCCGTTTACTCGTCTCGTCAGGATGCCTGATGCCAGCGAAAATATACGACTTTCATTTCTATGTAACTAACGGTCGGTCACACAGGGCACAGCTCTCTCGTCTCCCGTCTCTCGTGCTTCTCCCGAAATGGGATAAGGGACATCGGCCTATGGAAACTGGACCTGGTCTTGGTTCGCATCATAAATCGCAGCGACATAAATTCAGTGCACTTTTTGGACAGAACAATGTTTTCGCTGCCTCGCTGCCTTGCTACCTGACGCACAGCACCTGACGCGGAAAATGTTTTGTTGCTTCTGGGTTTTGACACGCTAATCTCTGTAAACAAATCACTGGATGAAGATGGGAAGAACGAAAAGGAGGAGGAGGAGGAAAACGAGTAGGAGTTGCTGTAGGAGTGAATGTGGAAGTCACTCGAGGCTGGGCCATGTCCTTGGGGACATGCTGTTTTAATTGCTGCCAGACGTCGCGATTTATGAGCATCAATAAAGTGTCAACTCAAAGAGCAAAACGAACCAAATAAAACGCGCTTCTGGCTGTAAATCATTCTCACTCGCTCTCGCTCTCGACGTCGCTCTTCCTGGAACACAAACTAGTAGTCAGTAGTCAGCTTGTAGGGGCAACGTCAGGCACAGCGCACACACAAACTGCATCAGAGTCCGCTGAAGGGACTCGGAAGTCAAAAGTTGTACTGCTTGTTGCCACTGCAGATGCTTAACTTGGCCCAGACATGCGAGCAGCCCAGGAGGCCATTGTATAGTTTGCGTGGCTTTTCCTTTTTGCTTGCTGCCATTTGCATTTCAATTGAAGAGAGTAATTAATGTATCGCATATCTGTGGCACTTTAATTGGCAAGTCAATGAACTGTTTGTTCTTCAATGCATCACCCAATATTGTTGAATAGGCGAATTTGAGGAAATGCACTAAAGTGCTAATGAGATATTGTATCAAAGTAGAAAGACTTACTGAGAATTCCAAAAAGATAATCTATTATATATATGCATAATTGGATTTACTTTGCTCAAACAATTGTCACTCACATTATAATTGTATTTTAATTAACAATGCGACCCAAGTAGCTCAAATAATTTGAAACAATTACGAAACAAACCAAAAATACTAAAATCTGTACATTGTAAATTGCTTTTGTGGTAATCACATTCACTGGTATAATTATTATGTTATTACTATTGTTTTATAAATTTTGTGGTAATAACACGCAATGTTATTATTATTTTTATTATTGTGTTCTAAATTTAAAATTTCTATATACTTAAAATTAAACGAATCAATATGTATATTAATAATTCCTAAGGATTATATCCTAATGTGGAAGATAATTATATTTGTATTACACATTTTGTGCTTTAAAACTTTAGTGAGTTTAAAAACATTTTATAAAATAATCAATATCATCAATCTATTCAAATTCAAATTCATGTTGATCGAAGCAAAATGTATTAAGTGTTATATTCTAAGAGAGCCGAAAATTACATTGTAAATGTTATACTTTAAAATTTCATAAAGTTTAAGAACAATTTGTTAAATATTTTGACTTGAAACTGTCATCTAGTTTGCTTGATAATCACCATGCTTGAGGTTACTTGGGTTCAACGCAATTGTTTGAAAATTAAAAGCGAAACAAAAAGAAATGGGTAAACAAATAATACCAGAACTTGTTCCCTGCCATGTTGCAAGCGTGTAATAGCGGAATGGTGGCATAGTGTAATAGGCGCGCGTGTGGCCCCGACACGTAGTCTGCTCAAAAGTTAAGCCTCGGAGTGGCAGCTGGCTGGCGAGCAGAGAGCAAGAGTTGAGTGGAAAGTTGGTGTGGAGTGGAACAATTAAAATATGAAAAGGGTTTTCTAGCTTTATTGTATTGCATTTTCGCAGTAATCTAACAAAACCGCAGTAGGGACAGCAATTGACCAAAATCCTCGACATGAATCGCAGCCAACGAGCGTTTCGAATGTCCAATGCATATTCTATGGCATATTTCTGGCTCTGGTGAAGAAAACAAATGCTAGAAATGGATGTTGTTGTTATTGTCTACGTTGCTGTTGCTGCTGCTGCCGCACGTGATGATTGCATCATTGTGTCAGCTTAGTACGTGCCCCACAACTGGCTTGTCATATAAAAAATAACACAAAACTCTTGGCATTTGCTGCATTATAAACTTTTGCATGCTCTCTGTCTGTGAGGACAGATGTTTGCTTGGTCTGCTCGGGGATTCTGGCAAAAATGCCATGCCACACAATTTTCTGTTTACCCAAAACTTGTGGCCAGCTAGATTTTCATGTATGTTACATCCACAAAGCATCATCTACTGCAGTTGAACAAAACCACACCAAACCAAACCATTTGACACTTGCGCCCTGGGATGCCACCAACTGCTATCATTTACAAGTGTGGTTTCTCATTAGTGTGCGGATTAGATGCTATTAAGTCATGCTATTGCCCTGGCAGAGATACTCGCAAAAGATTGCTTTACTTAAGCGGAATTTCATTAGCTCATGAGCAGGAAATGCGAGTGCGGGATTCACAGATACATTTCATTCAATAGAATCTAAACTCAATTGAAAAATACTTGACATTTCTTGCCGTTTAAAATGCCCAAAAATAGAGTAATGAAAATTGCAAAAATGCTTGTCTTGTGTAAGTATTTCATTCAACGGAATGTAGGAGACGCAATTGAAAAATTATTGACGACAGCTACACTTTGAAAGGTACAACAATGAAATCAAGAAAATGAGCAAAATGTTTGGACTATAGAAGTTCACAAATCTTTTCATTGATGAAATATATTTTAATCAATCGAGGAGCTTTTAATTACGAGATAGGGATCGTAAAATGGATACGTTCATTTGAACAAAATATAAATTAATAAAAAATATTTTAGTGATCTTATTGCTTCGATTATTTGGCTAAACGATATTGTAGTATTTGTATAATATTAGAATGCCATTCATAGTGTAAAAACTCCACTTCCTCGCTATTGTAATCTTGCTACTTTTCATTGAGTGTTTGAACTCCACTTTCAAAGAAACGTGAAACATGTCGTCCAAGTGTCTGGTCCGGGCCTGGTGGATGTGAGTCATAGATGGAATGCTGCGAGTTGAAGTCGGAGTCGAAGTCGGCTGCTTATGAATGGTCTTTCATTTCGGCTGCTTAACGAGCGTTTAAAAAATACAACCGAATGCCGACCAATATGCGGTTTATTGTTATGCAAAATCCGCCATAATATGCGCCAAGAAAAGAAAAGTAATATTAAAAACGCATAATAAAGAAGACCAAAATCCGAAGCCTGGTCGTAAACTGAACCGACTTTCGCCCGGCACAAAGCCCAACGTTCGTCTTCTATATGAGTTTGAATTCAGATTGTTTTTTTTCTTTTTTTGTGGATAGGACCAAGTGCAAGTTGTGTGTTGTGCACAACAAAAGGCAGAAGTTTTCATAATTTATGGCGAATGCGAGCATTAAACGTCATTAGATCGAAATTTAAGGCAGAGGCCGTAACGTTGATGCGCCCATTAAAAATGGGAGCAGCGCAACGCAAGGGGAATGAATGCGTTGTGGCAGCTTCCTTTTTTCTTGTTTTCCTCAATTAGTTTGGTAAGCAAGTGAGCAGTGGAAACTGGAAACTGGACTACAAGTTCATTCAGTGCTGCAGTTAGAGTGGGGCCAATACGAAGAATTATCACATGAATGTATTTTTAAAGAAACGCCGAAAGAAATGCACCACCAACTGCGTCATTGTTGGCGGTTGCATTTGTCAAAGCGGCAGCCGTCGAGCAAGTTGCACACAGCGTGTGTTCTGTGCTCCCCTTCTCAGCGACTGCGCTGCACATATTTTTGGTCGTAGTTTATGCGCAACACCCACCCAAAAGAGCGACGAGGACAGCATCAAAGGAAAAGCGCATTAGAAAGAGAGACGGCGAGACATTTGGAGTTTTGCCCCCAGTTTTGCTTCACAGCCATGTGTAAACATTTGCCGCTGCTGTTGCTGCGTGGGCCTTGCAACAAGTGCAGCGATCACGCTGATGAGCAACAGTTGATGATGACGACGACGATGATGTTGATGATGTTGATGTTGCTGTTGATGAGAGTCTTCACACTTTGATGGCAGCGCCTCTCAGTGTGTGTAGTGCTGAAAGTGTCATAAATTTCAATGCCATATGCAGAGTGCAGCAACTTCAGTTTGATTTTTTAGGGGGGCGAGCAGAGACTGAGAGAGAGAGAGATAGAGAGACTTCGTGAAGTGGCAACACTTCGTGGCTGCCACGTTTCGTTCGATTTTTCACGCTTCCTCAACACGCGTTCCACGCTCAACAATTCACTCGACCTTGGCCAATGTGCGCCGTGAAATGGCCCGTGAAATCATAAAATCAATTGACAAATTCGAAAAACGAAATCTGTCCCTACGATTCAGCGTTTTGGGAAAGTTGCCGCACAACGGGAAATGTGGAATGGGAAACGGAAAAGATGCCACCTCCTGGACAGCGTGTGTCGCGACGTGCAAATGAGTCGAATTCGGGTCAAAATCGCTGTCCCGATTTGTCACAGTGTCTCGAGCGTGAGCTGACGTTTTGACTTAGCCGGAATCAAAGAGTAGAGGCCTTGGGCCAGCTTCATTGAATGGCCATAAATCAGGATGAGGGCGCGTGCCATTCGCATATCCTTACGGGCAACAAGGAAATATGTGTGCTACCTGTTGAAAGTACCAACAAGTGCAGTGAGTGTAAAACTAGCAGCCATTTTGTACAGGACTTGCTGTTGCTCTCCGTCTTGGAGTTGGTGTCGTGCTTTTCTTTGGTCTCCGTCGCAGGTTGAGAGGCGACATACAATGCCACAAATCAGGCGGGGGCCCAACCTTGAGCTTCATTCAGCTTGGGATAACCGCATGGAGTTCATTCAGTGCGTAAATTGTGGCAGACACTTAAGAGCCGAGACAAGATTAAATGTTGAATTACGTTAAGGCCAACTCAGCAGATAAGCCAAGTGCAAAGCCCAGAGCCATCTCAGATCCCGACAACGACGACTCAAACGCAAAGGAGTGCCCGACCGACCGACAATGTTCGGTCCAAGGTGATAATGATAAGGAAATGAAATCGAGTTAAGTTTCGCGACCAGCACACAATCTCCAAATGAGTCGCCCCGTGACTATGAGTCTGAGAATGAGAAAGAGTCCGATGCGATGCGATGCGATGCGGTGTGCGCTATCTGAACGCGTATAAAGTATGGTAACTGATGCGCAGCATAAATTATCAATACTGGCTGCCACAGTGGGACAAACTGAAAATGGGGCATATCAAAAATTATTGTTCACGAACAAGTAACATAAATAAGACACAAGTTAAAAAGAGTGACTGAGACAATGTTTTCAAGAAGTATTAAAAACTATTGATAATTGCAAAGTGTTTTTGAAAATCAAGTAAATATTAAATAAGTAATAATGTCACACAAATATCAAGGAGTCTCATATAATACCATTAAGAAATTTAACAAAAAATTTATTGAAAACACATATGCTATTAAATGAAAAAAATTATAAATAGTTTGCCTTACCTTAATCTAGAACGAATGCCATCAGAAAAGAGAAAACGAAAAACACTGACAATGCACTTATTATAATTTAATACGACAAGGCTTAAAAA
This sequence comes from Drosophila siamana, assembly GCA_035047445.1. NCBI lineage: Eukaryota > Metazoa > Arthropoda > Insecta > Diptera > Drosophilidae > Drosophila > Drosophila siamana. Next base: position 727,911 of record JAWNPP010000015.1, on the reverse strand, counting down.
TATTTATTTGTTAATAATAATCACAGTAGATCAGATTTAACATACAAATTTTCTATAACTTAGCACAAGTTATGTAAATAATTTCTTGAAATAATAGTAATACTAATAATAATAATAATAATATATAATAATAATAAAAAAAAAAAAAAAAAAAAAAAAAAAAAAAAAAAAAATAAAAAAAAAAAAAAATAAAAAAAAAAAAAAAAAAAAAAAAAAAAATAAAAATAATAAAAATAAAAAAAAAAAAAAATAATAATAATAATAATAATAATAATAATAATAATAACAATAATACTAATAAGGCTTGGAATGTTGTGATTTAATTTAATATAAGTAAAATAATGAGCGAATATATTTATGTATAAGGAAATATAGTCAATCGAGTTAATAAGAAACTAATAATTAGATGTTAGTTTAATTGTTCAAATTAACATGTGTGAACACACACAACACACAGTTGTGTTCAATAAAAGTTAATGTAAAATACTTGCATTAATTGAATTTACCCCTGTATCATTGTTCGCCAGCGTGTGGACATGTCGTTGACTGTCTCGAGCTCAGACTTGCGTCAGTATGTGTGTGTGTGAGTGGTTGTGTTTATCCCACGTGTAATCCACTGGAGACATGGCCATCAGACGAGTGTGTCTGGGCAGCGTTGACCCAGGCAACTGACTGATAAGCGTAATTGATTTTTGCAATTATTTTTAGCATAGCTCAAAAAATAGCTTTGAAAATGTGTCAAATGGCAGCGAAGACAATGACGACAGCGACGACGACCTCATAATTTTTATGATTAGTGGGGAATGCTTGTTAGTGGGCAGCAACGTCATCCGTGGCGGCAGCATCGTCGTCGTCGTCGTTGCCGTCGCCGTCGTCGTCATCGTCATTGGCATCGGCATCAGCAGCTGCATCAGCAACACGTACGCACACTTCTCACACAAACGAGGAGGCAACGCTGGCCAAAAGGACCGCCGCGCCGACGTTCCGTGATAAATTGCAATGATAGCAAAAGTACTTGGCTCTCTCGCTGTTGCTTTGCTATTGCTGTTGCCGAAACAGAATAAAACGAAACATTTTGGCGGACGTGTCCACCAGCAGCCGCAGCCGAAGCCGAAGCCGAAGCAGCAGCGGCACAGAAATTAACCGCCGGCAAATAGATGGACGTTTGGGGAACGGGTTCGGGAGGGCTTCATGTTGCATGTAAGCTAGTCAGTCAGTCAGTCCGAAAAGATGATATATCCAAAAATTCCATATAATGACTGCCAGGCAACAACAGTTTGTTGCTGTTGCTGTTTGCTGTGTGCTGCTCAGCAACAATAACGGCAAGTACCCAGCGCGCATTAGAAGCTTCAGCGAGAAGTCGGAGAAAAAAGAGTAGAAAATAGCCAAGCAGCGCAGACATGGGAACTATTTTCACGCTCAGTTGCAATCTGTCAATGCCGTTCGCCACACTGCAGCAAAACAGCAACAGGAACAGCAACAGCAATAGGAACAGCAACAGCAATAGGAACAGCAAGAAGAACAGCAACAAGCACGACACCTTTTTGCGGCCTGTTCGGCTGTGCAGCTTGAAGCTGCAACGCCTGCAACGCCCCGGCACACTGGCCAGACAGAACAGACGACGCGCTGGCTGATATATCAAAGCCGAACCATCATCATCTTATTAAAGAGTGCCAACTTAATTTGCTTGGCCATGTTGCTAGACAAGTTGTTGCTAGTGGTAGCAGCAGCCTGCTGCTGCTGCTGATGCTGCCGCTGATGCTGTTGCTGATGCTGATGCTTTACTCTTCTGCTGTTGCTGTTGCTGTTGCCGTACGAGGTGTTGCTGAGAGGCGTTACCGAAAACAGTTAGAAACTAGAAAAACTGGCTGACTTTTCAGCACCGAAGTGCTCACATCCTTTGCAGTTGCAGCTTGGCAATAGATGAAAAATAAACTTAAGCTCAGTATAAATTGTTTTGCATTTGAAGTAAATAAATTGTAGGTACTAATGATGACATTATTCAAATATTATAAATTAACAATCACTCTTAATACTTTCATAACATAATTGCAAATAAAACAGATATAAATACACATAAATTAAAATAGTAACGTCTTTAGACACTGCTTACATTTAATTGTAGTAAAATGCGATCAATAATTAGCAAATATATTTAGCGAGTTGCTGTTAAAAAATTCTCTCTTTAAATTATTCGCATATTTTTACTTTTTTTCTATAAATGCATTGAACTACTTATTGAATTGTGTTCGTATTGCTTTCGTTTTGTAAAGTAATTGAAGAAAATTCTCTTAACGAAAATGCTATCGATTTGTGCGTGTGCCACAAAAAAAACCCCAAATGCTGAACTTAAGCCGCTTCAACCTCTGCCTCAGCTACAGGTTCAAGCTGCCGCTTGCGTTCGGATTGCATTTAGGATTCGGCCATCCACTCAACACCTCTTGGGCTGCCGTTAGTTCAAGCGACTCTATAATTAATAGATTATCATCGACAACATTTTAAATTCGCATTAAATTTGCCGGCGCGCCAAATTGTAGTACCAAACTGGAAAATGGCAAAACATTTTCCATCTTCTCTCTCTCTTTCTATCTTCTTCCTTTGCCATTCACTGTCTCTATTCAGAAATATTCTATTCGATTGCTGGTGGCTTTGGTCACATACACGGAAGTGATTTTTCCACTCCAATGACGTGGTCTTCACGTTGCAGTTGCTGTTATTGTAGTGCAACAAGTTGCAGGTTACGTTTATTCTTCATTTCTTTTCTTTTTTTCGGTTTTTTGGTGGGTGTCTGTTATTGCTTCACGTGCTTCAGACGGCCCACAAAATATCAAAGGAAAATATTGTAACTTGCCTCTCCACAAGATATTGTGGCATACTCTTGGCCTTTGTTGTTGCAGCCAGCTAGACAAGATCAATGCTGTCTTTGTTGGTCAGTTAGTTAGTCAGTGGGTTTGATTGCTGCAAAAAAAAAATGTTACTTGGCCACGCCCTTGGAACGAATTTCACTTCGCTGTGGCCATTAAAGTGTGAAATTTTTGGCAAGCAGATGGCTTATTGAAAAAAAAAAGCAGCTAGCAATGTTTGGCCATTGTAATTGCCACTTTGCTAATTTATTTGAATACAAAAACTAATTTTAGTATAGGTAAAGAATAGTGATTAAATTAGTATTAATAATATATAGTTTAAATATTTATTCTTAGCACTGACAATCGAATGTAGTTTCAACTCAAGCTGTCATAAACGAATATTTGTCGAGTAATGTTCGTTGAATGCGCGCAGTTCATTATCCTTTTGTTCAGATACAATCCTCAGTCTATATGTCTCCTTTTGTTGCCCGTCTCTTGAGTTTGTTCAACGCACGAGCAGCAGACAGCTCAATATTTGCGCAAGAAATTAACGTGATTGGGCTCATTAAGCATACGCTCTGTTTGCGCAAAGCTCATAAAAAGTCTCGTATTTAATAAGCAAATATCAACACCTTGGAGAATGCAAAAAAATGAAAGATGAGAACAGGTCAGCGGTGTCTGTGCAGCGTGTTGGATTTCATCTGTCGGAGTCATCTGCGTGATCATACAAAGCAATCAGCAAAGAAAACATTAACCGGTGTCTGCTGATGACGATGCTGATGAGTTGGGTAAATATAATTTTTCAAGATCAATGTTTATTTACACAGCGTAGGCCAAAAATGCATTATTGGCAGCATATAGCGTATAGCATTTTCTGAGCGATCGTCTGGGAGGTAGCGAGCCACAAGGGGATGTAACAACAGAAGCCAAACCAAAAACACAAACGAACAAAAAAATACAGAAATACAAAAATACAAAAAAACGAAGAGCAAACAAACAAACAATGGTCCAAGCTTTGGACACGCAATTGCAATTAATGGGAAGTAACCAAAAACCAATGGATGTTGCGGTCCCGAGACGCCGTCAAGTATTCAGCAGGCGACGCACGCACACACACACACGCACACACACACACACATAGACACACACACACTCACTTATGAAGTGGCAAGTTGGAAGTTGAAGTTGAGGTTGACGTTGAGGTTGAGGCTGAGACTGACGCTGACGCTGAGGCTGCAACTATGTCTATGTGTGTCCCAACCTCAAGATGTTGTGATGAAGTTTTTCATTTCAAGTGCTTTGGCAACTTGACGACGTCACCGCAGCTCAGCTCAGCCCCGCGCAACGCGTCGTGTCGCGGCAGCAGCCACAAAAATTAAGACGTCAAGCGACGTCAATTGCTGACCAAAGACCTTTTTGAATAGCCAACGGATGAATGTCTACGAAATATAAACAAGCATTGATGATGACGACTTCGGCTACGAAGACGAGTGTCACGAAACAAACAGTCAGACAAAGCAAGCAACAAAGCGATGGATGGATACATTGGACCTTGCCACAAGCGGCGATACTTAGTAGCAAGTTCAATGGCCAAGGATATGGCACAGACAGTAACAAAACAATGCCCGGCAATTGCGTGCCACATGCAGCAACAGCAACAGCAACAGCAACAGCAACAGCAATTGCAACTGCAATAGCACCAGCAACAGCCAGCAAATACAATATGAGATGCTGATTAGGCAGTTGGCTACCTCAAAACAGAAATCGATGCCTCAAAACCTCTGCACGCATATCCATAAAAACGCTAAATGCATATTGCAGAAAAAATAATGATGACAGTTGGCTAACTAAGGCGGACACTCAGGCAATGCAACTCAATTTACAAGCAGCCACAATAACACTCTCAGAGCAAGACATTTAACAAATTAAGATGCAACAGCGTGCAGATAGAAAGACTACACAACAAGAAAATCTATTTCTTTATTTTACGATTGACAATGGCCCATTTAAAATCAAATTAAAATATTATGAAAATTCATTTGGTATGACTGAAATTGACTGATTATTTTTTTCTTCTTTTTTGGTAAAAGAATATTTTATATTTATTTATTTACCAAAAAATTTAATTCTCATTCATTAACAAATATAGTTGTTGAAAATGTTCATATATTTAAAAATTTTAAATGGAGTTCATTAAGTTTCATTTTGCACAAAAAAATGTCTGCTATTTCAAAGTGAATCCCAATCTCAAAAGTATAACAACATAACAAAGATAATTGGATATTGATTGGGTAAAAATAAAAAGTCATTGTAGGCTAAAAAATGTGATAATTTAAATTATAAAATAGCTAAATAAATTCTCGCAATCAATGAAATGGTGATGTAAATGACTAAAAGATATGCAGTAAAAATTTAATATTTATCCTCATACTCACAAAAACTGGGCTTATCTCCAGCATGCCTTTGATTTGTTGCGTAGTGTAATTGCTTGCACCTTATGTCACATTACCACAAGCGATGACAATGCTATAGCTGAGAACTGGGTCAGTCAGAGCTCAAGTCAGTGTGCTGCAAGTTGTAAGTAGTTGCCACATGTTGTTCATGGAGGAGAGGCGATCTGCATCTTAATGACAACCAGCCAAAGTCAAACAGAACCGGCAGGCAACAGGCAAAAGTACACGCAGTTGTCGAGGAAAGTTTTGTGGCAACAGCAATTGCAATTGTCTCATTAGCGTGACAGAACACAAGTTACCGCCCACTGCTGCAACAGGCGATAGCATCAACAGCCTCAACAGCATCGACGACAACGACAACTACACACCCACATTAGGAGTAACCTTCATGGAGATAGGTGCACATACATAAGTTAGCAGAGCAACTAATGTCTGATACATAATGCAGTTGGGGTAATTAATTTGCATCTCGCAATGATTTCTCTGCATTGTTTCTCACAGAGCATTTGCATAATTGTTTCACATCGCTTTTGTGGCAGTTGGCAGTTGGCTGTTGGCTGTGGCTGTGTTGCCGCACGTATGTAGGTGTTGAAAACTGTGGCTGTGGCTGTGTCTGGCCGAGTTTTGAATACGAGTTTACGAGTGCTGCCTGCTGTCTGCTGGCTGCTGCTGTTGCTCTATCTATTGGCTAATTTTGCAATTGCCGCTCGTAACTAGCCGCGATTAATCAAACCGGCGAACAGCCAACACCACGCCAATGGCATAAATGAATTACTCACATATGCCGCGCCCGCAATTTCGCATAAACAAATGCCACATGCAACAACAGCCCCCTCCCCCCAGTATCGCCCCCAACGACCCCATCTTCCGGGCTAACCACACTTTATTTATTTAGGCTGCAGTTTTTCCAGCATTTCGCGCTATAATTGATCATATTTGTGGCTCTACTTTTGGCTCTACTTTTCAGTATCTGCGTTATTTGGCCGAACAACAGGAAATTATGCCAGCCAAAATGGAGTTCACGTTGCTGCATCTGGCCAGATTGTGCGAGTTTTTCGATTGCGCAATGCACAAACGTCCAGTTGTTATCAGAACTAGCACATCTATCTAATGGGGCTGCTCAGCAAAACAGAATATTTGAAAATAAAGTGTGTGCTATGTGGAGATTGAAAAGAGATGCTCAGTGGAACAAGCTGATAATAGTATTACACATACATTATTTTACAATTTTGTTGGTTGAAGTTCAGTAAATTTAAACAGAATATTTCAAAATAATGTGTGTCATATGAAGCTCCCAATAATATTAGGCAAACATTATTTTATAGTAAAAGTAAACACTTCAAAATACTACAAATTCATAAAAAAAAAAAATTAATTTGCAGTCGTTGGTTGATGTATGGTATACAAAATGAAACTATTAAAATATTCAACAAATCAGTTTATATAATTACTCGAGTGTTTTATCAAAAAAAAAAAAAAAATCAGAAAAGAAAAAATTGATATTAATAAAGTTGCCGTTGACTTTTAATTAACTTTGCAGTCTTAACGCATAAAAACTAAAATTTGATTTTCTATTACAATTTTATTTAGTGAATAAAACTGCAACGTTAACCAGTTTTGCACTCGATTCACTACTCAACTTTCCTTATACACAAATTTACTGCATGGGAAGGGGGAGGGGGAGAGTGAGGAGGGAGAGGTCTGCAATCTGCATAAGGCTCAGATGTTGTTTGGCATGTGTGGCGCGTAATATATTTATGCATATATATTCACTTTTCAATTAGCTGCTAACATTTGGAGCCCACAAAAAATGAGTTTAGTACTGGTTGCTACTATTTTTTTTGTACTTTTTTTGCTCCCCCAACATGGTTGCAATTCATTTTAGCTTAATTTTAATGGATTGAGAGTTTTTTTCTACACCTTTTCAAATCGACAGGCAGCATTGCTGTTGCCGTTATTGTTGTTGTGGTGTGGCAATATTGCAATGTGGTAACTGACCGCTCGCAGCTGCATATGAAAATTAATAATTTGTGTTTATTTAGTTCACCAGGCGGTGCGTTTGGTGCTGATTTATAAACTTTCGTGATGCATGACAATAAATTCATTCACTCAACGCGAGTGCTAAAAAGTGAATGCAAATTATTTCACCGCGTTGACTCATTAACGCAACGGGGAGTATTCATTAACATTTGCACTGTGTGAATTATGAATAGTTTAATACATTTTCAGTGCTTTGTTCAATTTACTTTTTACTTTTTCCCCTTTTTTCTCTCGCATTTTTGAATTATGTGTGGCTGTGGTTTCGGCTATTACAATAGATCCGAGCGTGCTGAAGGTGTGGTCCGGATCTGTGGCGATAATAACAATTTGTTTTTATAATAAAACGAGCTTGACGTTGGACCGGGCTGACCTATTTTTAAACTAAGGCCAGGCTTAATTTGTTTTATTTACTCTTTACTTGAATGCCTAGAGAATGCTATGATCGTGATTAAAATAAAAATCTAACAAGGCTTAGCAAAAGTAAGTACTAAAATTCGAACAAACTGAATAACTTAAGTAATTATTAGAAATATGGCTTAATTTGCTTTATTCACTCTTTTACTTTGAATAGGTTATGAACTTGATTTAAATAAAAATCAAGTAAGCCTTAGCAAAAGTAATTAATGAAATTCGAACAAACTGAATAACTTAAGTAATTATTAAAAATATTTATGAAATAAATTTCAATACTTCTAAGGCCAGGCTTAATTTTCTTTATTTACTCTTTTACTTTGAATGCCTAGAAAATGCTATGATCTTGATTATAATAAAAAAAAACAATTGTAAGCAAAAAGTAAACAATCTGTGTAAGTAAGAAAATTCCAACAAACTAAATAACTTAAGTAATTATCAAAAATATAGGTAAAATAAATTTCAATACTTCTAAGGCCAGGTTAATTTGCTTTATTTGCTCTTTTACTTTGAATGCCTAGAGAATGCTCTGAACTTGATTAAAATATAAATTTAGTAAGCCTTAGCGAAAAGTAAATAATCTGTGTAAGTGAGAAAATTCGAACAAACTGAATAACTTAAGTAATTATTAAAAATATGAATGAAATAAATTTCAATACGTCTAACAATTTGCTTCTATCTATTCGAATATTTCGAGCTCTGCAACAATTGCTGCACCTACCTTTTCAGCTGGTTTTTAATCCCATTAGGAAAACTGGCAGAGCATAGACAAAGATTGTATGAGAATTTTGTTTGATTGTTGAGGTTTTCTGCTTGCAGACACATTTCGCAGATGCGAATGTCGAGGCATAAGCGATTTTCACAGTTGAAATTTTCCAACATGCTCGCACACTAACCGACAGCATTTAAGACTCTGTCTATGTCTGCCCCAAAAGGATTTTCACGCTCAGCATTTGTCCTGCTGCCGTTTCGTTCCAGCCGTAGGTGACACGCATTTCGAATTGGATTTGGCCGTAAGCGAGAAGAGGTGTTGTTTCGTGTTGGCCAACTGTTTAGGCCTGGCCTGGCCGGCAGCGAGCATAATTTTAGTGGCATTGGCAGCTGCTGCTGTTGCTGCAAGCTTGCGTGGCAAACGCATTTGCCAAATGATCGTTTGGCTCAGAACAATTTACGTTTAAATTGATAGACAGACAATTTGCACATTTCACATTTTTATTTATTTTTTTTTTTTCTAAATTCTCAGTTTTAGGTGGCAACACACAACGAGGCTCGGTTAGATGTTGGGCAACACTATCATAGAGATTTTGCCGACGCGTTGTGTGTGTTGATTTTATGTTTCTACCGCGTTTTTCACTTTTTATGCGCAACTAATGAACTTTTATTTGACGGCCCTCCATGTAGGCCTGAGATTTACGCGATTTTAATGGTACTCTGGTGTTGAGATTTTGGCCAGCTCACGCTGCGCTTTTGCTCAATAGTTAACCTTATTTTACATTTAATTAAATAACAAAACACAGACCCAACCAACAAATCTCGAGCAGCAACAAATCGCGTTTAATTTGAGCTCATAAAAAAAAAGCAAGCTCTGTCACTCACTCACTGGGGCGTCAATGGAAAGTTCGAAGAGTGTTTGTCGACCGCCCAGTTCTGGCCTCTTATCTATGACTCTGCCCATATTACGTCCAGCCGATAATGTTAATGATGGCCTTAAAATCATTTTACGTTCTTCGAAATACCCCCAGCAACTTTGATATCATTGTTACCCTTGTCGCCGTATTGATGCAGCTGCAATTTTTGTGGCCTCAACGCGTTGCGGCCGCCATAAAAATCGAATTTGATTTTAATTTTTATTACAAGTTTTACTTTCCTCAATGAAGAAGAAGGCGAGCGCAGTTTGTTATAGTTACAGCATTGCGGTGTGCTACAAAAACCATTAAGCTACTATCCTCATCGATAAGATCTGGCAACAAGCGAAAGCACTTTGAGGATGCCCAAGATTTGATTTACGGAATCAGCCGAAAGTTGGGGAGGCCTAAAATAGGTGAAACAAAAAGATTGTCGAATGATGTTGTCCGAGTGAGATAAAAGTTTATTTAAGAGATAATTACATATGTACTTTCATACATTATATGACAACTTTTAATAAAATACTCGAAAAAAGTGTAAAACAAATGAAAATGTTATTTTATACAAATTTAACACATTTTTTTAAAATCCTATCTCACATAAAGTCATTGTGTCGTTTTAATAGATTACATAATAATTCCATAGCAATACATTGTAGTTGAAGTGTTCAATCTTTTAAATTTAATATATTCAAATTTATTAAAACTAGATAAATAATGATTGATTTTATTTGTTTGTTCCAATCATGGTTTATTTTTTGAAGAATTACTAATATTTTTATATTTAGATATGTTTTATAAGTATCACTTATTATTAGTTAATATTTATTATTGTCTGTTATTATCACTAAAATAAACAAAGCAATTAAATTGTGTTTTCTTTCACAACGTGTGGTTTTGCTATAAAGGCAAACTTTTCAATAACATTTCAAATATTTTGTGTGCTTTTCTAAACTATACGTATGTTGATATTTTCCTATTGCCAGTGGAGAAACTGTCTGGGGATTTAAGGTAAGCCAATCTTAGCCAAGCCCATAGATCTGGCCCATGGACCGGCTGTTAATGTGTTGTAATCTAAAGCTAAGCGTTCTCAAAATCAATTACAACTGTCAGTCATATCGTGCCCAATTGTCAGTGACAGTTTAGCGGACAGTTTTGTTGGGAATCGGAGAAAAAAAATAACAAAAAATGAGTTGATCCCCAGACAGTTGACATTTGTGCATTATCGAATTGCATTCCAATCTTGAAATGAACTGATTGCATTTGAGGTGTGTATTTCAGCATTCTTAATGACTGATTATGCCGACAATTGAAGGGGACTCCAAATAATATTCGGCCCCACACACATTCCCACTGAGACACATAGCTGGCCAAGTTAATTTATCTTTCAGATGACTTTCGATACGAACAGTTCATCAATTACGCTGGCCATATTTCTTAGCGCCTACGCACGGCGCTCCAAGAACTGTTCATCAATTAGTCGAAGTCGACTCGTTGTTCCCTTGTACTTTTGTGTGTACTTGCAGCAAGTGCGGCTCGAAACTGTTGCAAACTGGCGCCATATTAAAGCAGAGAAAATGTTAGTCTTGCTGGAGCTCGTTAGCTGTCGTTCTCCGGTCATTTTTCATAATTTCCACACTTGGAAATGTGCAGCGGAAAACCAAATATAGCGAAACATACGACTTCCGCTTGCAACAGAAACTGAGAGGCTTTGGTTATTGCCAATGCCAGAAGTCAACTTAATTAATTTTTATGCCATCAGCGAGCGTTGCTCCAGCAGTGGCAACTGCAACTGCAACTGCAACATCGAATTTGATTTAAGTTGCGAAGCATGCAAGCCAAGGCCAGCAAGCATTGGCCAACGGGCAGCTACTAGATCTCAGTCGCAGCCAAACAGGAAGTGTATGGACAGCATCGACTTCTGCTTCTTTATCTGTTTATTGCTGCTGCAGGAGCCTGCGAGAGACGTTGCACTTACTCGTTGCAAATGCGGCAGGTGTTGCTGATATCTCTGATTAAATGGCGTACGCCAAATCATGGCCGAAAGCGTTCTTAGACGCACATTAAATTGCGCCGCGCCGCGCCGCAATGCGGCGTGCAACAGCTTGCAACGCACCACCAACACCCCCATCAGCAACAGTCGAGTGGGCGCAGGCCAACAGTAAGTTGCAGTTGCAATTTCTCCTTGATTAACGTTGGGCTCTTGCACGTTCCAGAGCATGGGGGCAATGTTGCAACTGGCTACTCAGTTTAACTTCAAATTGAGTAGCTTTATAGACTTTCAATTATCGCTGATGACTAATCAAATCAGTGCTCAAGCGATTAACAAAAACGATTTCCTTGTTAGTGAATACAATTGACAAATATATTGTAAGATATTGCTTATAACATTTTAATGGCGATACTTTAAATTTAAAATTATTGCTGACTATAAAAGCGAGAATTTTCTCGGTCTTCACATTAAGTTTATGATCAACTTAAGCGATTAGTAAAACGTTTTAGCTTAACTTCGAGTTATATTGACAGAAACGATTTTGTAATGAAATTTCTCACTATTTTATATGCTGCATGAATAGAAGTGATGTCTTTATTGTTGAGTTAACTTTCGTAGTTAGGAATTATTTTATGTTTAAATACAATAGCTTACAAATCTCTTAAAGTGTTTTGAAGTTAGATTTCTCGAATTTATAAATCTCTAGGTGAATCCATTTCCATGAATGGTGAAATCTATTACTAGGCTAGTAATTTTAATTCAATGAGAGAGATCATCTTCATCATAATACTAAGTTGATTGGCAAATTGCTCAAAACGTTACAACACGTGCTCTGAGGACCACCCAATTTGCTGAAAACCAATATCGCTAAATATTAAAGCCATTTTCAGACCCATTGAGTTCTTTGATGAACGAAAACTTTACCGCTGTCTCTGTCTCTGTGAACCTGACACAGAGTTGAGAGTTGGAGTTTTTGCATATATATTTGTAGCATGAGGAGATGACCTGCTGTGCGACGAGGATATGTTTTTGTCTCTGCATGCACGGGATGTAGGAGCGAACGTTTAATATGTGGTCTGCTCGCCCACACACAGTAAGTGTGAGACATCAGAGTCGCCGCTGGACGGAGATGACTTGCTGGCTGCAAAAAGTCGCACATTTTTGTAACGAATCGGCAATTAGAGATGCCAGTCGGAGCTGATGAATGAGGCTCGACACTCGATCGATGATGTGGACCTACCGCAAAAATCAATGCCAAAAACAATGCAAAGAAAAGGAGAAGTGAAGAATAGACACTGGAATACAATAGACGGCGACACAGTGCGACTAGAAGCCGGAAGATATAAGACATCCAACCGATTCCTACGGCGTGTGAACCGTGTAACAAGTGTAACAAATTCCAGGCGAACACCAACCGAAAAAAAAAGAAATAGAAAAAAATGCACGAAAATGTGACACAAATTAGTAACGCCCTTTGAGACGGAGCAGGAGAGAGACGTGGCTGTGGATGAGGTCGAGGTCGCATCTCCGATGCCCTCAGACATGTCGGCGTCCTGTTGTGTGTGGGTGTCTGTCTCGCTGTCTAAGAGTTTTTTGTGTATTCGTTTTTGGTGTCTTTTGAGCTTGTGATGCTGCCGCCAGCAGTGTCTTCGTTGATTGTGAAACACTTTCATCACTTCAGTGTCGGGCCGAGCAAGCAAATGCACGTCATCCATGCTGACTGAAGACTTGACAAACGGTGGGCGTTTTATTTTAATAGCTTGAACAGGCTTTTGTGCCCACACATGACAGACAGACTAGAGCAGAGCAGAGCAGAGCAGAGCATCCGTGAAATAAAACGAAATGAGAATTTAAACACTCTATATGTGCGCCGAGTGAATAATTTAAAAACAAAATATGCTGCAGGGTATGTGTTGAAAAAGTGTTCGACACAAAAAAGCGCTGCTTGTCATATGCTCTTAAGGTGAATTGAAAGTTTGTTTGGTCTGCCTACACCTGAACAGCAATTACCAGAAGCAGCCCACCCAACTGCGGAGCGTGTCGCAGTTAATTTGTGTGTCTTGTGTGCGATACCCCAAAAGGAAATTCTAAATGTGTTGACAATGATGCCCCGGGAAAACCAAAAACCGAACTCAACCAAAACGCACTCAAGTCAGCTCGACTCAATTTTGTGCACTGTGCTATTGCTGTTCAATATGCAGACAATGCACATTGACACAGATTTTCATTTTCATTAGCCCACAACCCCCTCACAGCAATCAGCAACAGGAACAGCAACAGCACCAGTATTGTAGACTGCTGACCAACTTTCTGCCATGCACTGTGCACTGACTGATTAGAAGAGCAACAATGGCAACAACAACGATAACTACACAACTGAAGCAATCATAGAGACTGCGACTGGGCTAACGTTGATAAAAGAAAAACAGACGCAAAACCACAATACGCAACCTGCCACAGTGACGGACTGCCACCCCACCAGATAGGCCAGCAGAAAGGCGAGTCCCTGCCACTCGAGACCGTGCCGAGGGCAGCAACATTGCACTTGATTAGTAGCAACAACAAGAACAAGAGCAGCAACAACAACAACAAGTACATAACGAGGGAATGCAACTCTGCGTGGGTTGGCATCCCAAATCTGGTTACTTGCCAGCTCTCCGGGTGCAGCTGCAGCTGCAGCTGGAGTCAGAGATGGAGGCGCATCTGAAACTGGGTCTCTGGCTCTTTGCTTCGTTTGGTTCGTTGCTCGCCTGCTTCTGCTTGTTTCTGCATGCGTTTCATTATGTCAAACAGTCAATCATGCAAAACAGTTGAGACCCAGCTTCAGTGGGTACAGAGTGCGTGAGCACACGCACAGTGGAGTCAACATATGTCAAAATGTTTTGCATAATATTTTTGCTGAAATTCCCTGAAATGTAAAAAAGGCTAGGAATGATTCAATTGTTTTAATTGTTTGTTAAATTTAATAGAATTGTGGTAAATCTTATGTATATTGCTTCTGTAATAGCATATAATAACTAACGATCGCACTTTTCAATATTCATTATATAGCATTGACTAAAATGCAGTTTAGAACTTTAGCAGACTGAAATGGCATGCAACGAATAATAAAATGCATTTGAAACCTTACGAATTTACAAACCTACAAGAGTCATCATCATAAAATGAATATAAAATTATATAGACAGAATTTTTGAGAAAATTAAAAAAATATGTATTGAAGTGAATATAACGATATTTCTTAAAATAAATTTTTTGTTGTTCACTCAACAAAACTAACCGTCATAAATAATATGCTTAAATGAGAAATATAATTGAGTTTCCAGTAAATATATCGTTAATATATAATATTATTTATGATACAAAATGAGCTATAAAGATTTATTTATTATTCGAATATAGAAATTTTATACATTCACTCACATTTCTAGGTAATATTGAGCAAATCATAAAACACTGCTGCTATTATCTTATAATAAACTTAATGATGTTCCTCAGATATTGTAACAATTTATTTTTGTTCTAGAAATTTCAGTAATTATGCCACTGTGCAATTGAAACTTGCAACGGCCGAAAGCTGCCCAAGAGCAGAGCAGAGCACACTGCATTTTAAGCATATGCAAAGTCGATGCCGAAATGCAATGTTTTGCAAGCCGCAGTGATTCCGAGCCAGGCGGTAGCAAGGACCACACACACACACACAGACACATACACACAATCGTGCACTCGCATTCTCAGCTAGTTGAAAGATGGGCGCTTGAAGCAATTTTTGGCAATTGAGCGCAAACAATCGCACATAGTTGAAAATACGGAAGATGAAAGAGAATGGAGCGGGGCCACCTGAGCAGAGCTCGAATTGTTGCTGGCAAAACACTTTAGGGATGCGCAAGTGCAGCCAAATGAGTTTCAAATTGTAACAAATCGAGCGGCAAAAGACAAAACAACAATAACATAACAAAAGGACACAGGGCAAAGGAATTTGCCGACGTGTGGCATGTAAGGAGCCGAGTATAGCAACTAGTTGAGGCCCACAAATGTCGCACCAACAATCGAGCAATGAGGACAAACGCTCAGTTGACAATGACAAGTCAAAGAGCAGGAGACAGCGAGAGAGAGAGAGAGAGCACAGAATCTCTGTAACAATGACACTGACGACGTGTGCGACATTTTTCCCAAGATGCCAGTCCATTGTCCAGTAGCAGAGGCGACTCCGTTTGCGCCACACGCAAAGCCAAAACGATGACGTTGACAATTTTTTTGTGTTTGTTCTCAAACTTGGTTATCGTATTGAGGTGACATTTTTGAAAGTTGCCGCTTTGCCGCATCCTCCTCCATCGTAGTCGCTGTGTGTGGCTGCCGCTTGTAGCAATTAGAAGACATTAACATTGTCTCATTGTTCGATCGTCGTTCAACCTTAGCAAATTAGTTAATAAAGGTGGGAAGTTGGCAACTTGTGATGTGATATTTTCGGTTCTGTTTCATCTCTTCTTCTTGTGTCTCGTTGCCCGACGTCTTCTTGTCGTTCTCCATCGCTTCTTATGAGTGCCGCAATGAGTTTGCGAATTTTGTTGTGTAGTTGCCGCTACTGGCGGTGATCGGCACTTCTGAAACAACATTCACTCCAGTTAGTTCTTTCAATATTTTGACAGCCAAAACAATCGCATAGAGCGGCGGCAACTGTGGAGTGTTCTTCGGGTTCCCACGTTGTAATCGAAGTGGCGGCCAGAAGAAAGCTAGAGAAAATTCATAAGAATTTCCTCAAAAGACTCATCACCTAAAACCTAACAGATATATCACAAAAATTATCATAATAAATGTAATGAAGGAAAAAACAGATAATAAAATTAAAATCTAGATTACTGAATATAATTCAAATTATATTAATTATAAAATTATTAAATTTTAATGTTTTAGTGAAATCAAAAAAATTCTATTTTTTTATTAAGTTAAACTGGTGTGATTTAATTTTATAACTACAGTTTCTAAACTCAATGTATGATAAATTTAAAATTTAAAGTGCAGAGCAATTAGTTAAAAAAAAATGCATATTCATTTTTATGGTTGTTAAGAACGTATGCGATGCATTTTGAATATAGTTTACAACAAAAATAAGTGAGAACTGCATTTCAATATTATGTATTTACGTTTGTTATTCAAACGCCAAACGTACATATTTTAAAAGCCTCCAGTTTTGTATAGCTTTTTGCTTATCATAAAAACAAGCGATGGTGAAAAAGTTTCCTGAAAAACTAACAAATAACAAACGTAAGCCAGAGCGACAAAGGCAGTCAAATAAAATGATGAAATGTTTAATGCAGCGCAACATGCAATGCAATTACGCACATAGAATGAGAGGCCGCGAGGGGACACCCGGAAGATAGAAGAGAGAGAGAGAGAGAGGGAGAGAGAGAGCGTGAGAGCAAAATGGGGAAAATGCAGGATGCAAAACTTGTGACAAAAGCGCGGAAAAGCAATGTCGCAAAAGTTTTGCAACGCTGATGAAAAACGTTTTGTGCGGGCTTAAGCCAATTTGTGCCAAAGCCAGAATCAAAATCAGAGTCAAAACAAAAAGCCCGAAACTGAAACAAAAACAGAAACAGAAACGGAATCAGATTCAGCATCAGTTAAGCCGCCAGAGGAGGAAAAACTTGCCAAAACGCCAAATTAAAGTTAAAGTTAAAGTTGGAATTGAAATTGCAGTGCATTTTTTGGCGAAAAAACGGCTTAAAGTTAAATGGCTCTGTCGCATAATGAGCACAACTTTTTGGGCCCTCGATTAAGCCGATAACACTGAAGACGAACACTTGGGTCGCGGCTTTTGGGCAGCGGCTCTTCAGCGGCTCGTTTGCTCGTAATTATTGGCAATTTCACGGCAATAAAATCACAAGCGTGTAAAATTATGAATGATAACACTGCAGTGCCGCATTGCAGGTGGAATTGCACAACTTTGGCCTTAATCTCTGTTTCAGTGTTTCTGTTTTTCTGTTGTTCCTTCGACAGCTGCCTGGAAGAGCAACAAGCTTGTTGCCTCTTCATTTGGGGCGTGCACCGCTTAAATAGCCGCAATTTTTATATTAAAAAAAAATATATATATATATATATATGTATATACATATATATATATGTATGCATATGAGAAACTTGTTTGTAAGTGCCGCTTTGGGGGCTCTTTTAAAGTGCTGTCGTCCCTACTGCGAACGCCCCTTAGTTTATGCTGCCTCTTTGCGATTTCCTCTCGACCATCGTTCCTAGGCCACTTGGGCAAGGTGTGAACGCGTCAATGTGGCAATGAAGTAAAAGCCAAAGGCTCTGAGCTTTAGCCCAGCAAACAGCTGACACCTCGCGGCCTTTGCCTTCGCAGGCTGTGGACAATTATATCCTTTTTGTAATTAGTAGAAATTATTGCAGCAACGCTGTCTAAATCCGAATGTATAATTACGACAAGTGTTTGGGGTTCTCTTTTGTTAAAGAGGTTTCAACTTGTAATTTTGTTTATGACAGGAAACAATTTGATTTGGAATAGAGATTAAATGATATAACACATTATATTTATATACATTTTTTACAAAATATTATTTGATAAATAATTTGAGATTCAATGTGTAGCTTTTTACATATTGTAGCAGCTTATACTTGGTGTAGTAGTATAAATGGTGTAATTTTTTCTATATGGTAGCAGCTTATATATATTATTATGCTATTCAACTGTTAATACCAATTATTATTATTACTGTCCTTTAAGCTTATTTCAAAATTCTCTTCTGCACTTAATTATTTTTCAAAAATAACTCATTTCATAGCTTGGCATCCCACTGTTTGGTTTATTATTTATATGGTTATTGTCTTAATTATGCTTCTAGAATGATCCAACAACTGCTTCTTTTATTGCCGGTGTTAATGAAATTTTCAGAGCACATATTTTATTTTAGTACACTGCCTGCTCAATCAGTCTTCTCGCGCGCTTCCTTTTACTATATTTCGCCCTGCTGGTAGCACCTCGTTCTGCCCATTTGTAGTTAGTCACGGTTATTAACAATTGTCCAGCGGCCGACATTAGCTACAGCCAGCCTTATAAAACACGTGACATTTGTCTAGCTGACGGCGAATTCGCAACGCTTTTTGTTGCCAAAGGATAATGGGCTACCAGGTGG
Source organism: Drosophila siamana (assembly GCA_035047445.1). Lineage (NCBI taxonomy): Eukaryota > Metazoa > Arthropoda > Insecta > Diptera > Drosophilidae > Drosophila > Drosophila siamana. The sequence goes on along the minus strand of JAWNPP010000015.1, from coordinate 709,392 downwards.
GTGTACTAAATGCAGCCCAAGGTGAGCCGAGTTCCGTCCAGTGCAGTTGAGCCTTCTGCTCCTGTCCAGCGTTCGCTGTCATAATTTGCTGTGACTAAAGGCGCTTTGTACGCGTGCAGCGGCAGCAAGTTCACTACTGGACACACGTTCCACGATTAGCCACGCATGCGCAGCACGAACAGAGCTGGCAGGGGAAGAGACGGGAATGGAAGGGAAGGGAAGGGAAAGATCACTGGGAGATGAAGGTAGCCTAGAGATAGTCTAGTTAGTAGCTAAGAAATGTCAACTGCTTGGCTCGCTCATTTGGCACGCTTTTGACTCTGCTGCTGCTGTCGCATTTGTTGCAATCAGCTTCAGGACGGGCTGCTGCTTAATGTCCGCTCATAAACTGAAATTTCAAGGCTTCTGTTGCTGCTGTATCCTTTTGTGTATGCTCGCTGGCTTCGTGGAAATGCAAGGAGAAGCGCGCGGCATGTGGCAAGCGACAAATGCCAATCTGCAGTTCATACGTTGCAAATATTTTGGTCTAAACAAATATCAAGCTGCGTCGAATTGACTTCAGGGACATCGCCAGTCGCTGCAGTGTGGCATGCGGCATTCAGTTCTGTGTGCTGTTTGCTGTGCTCTGTGTCCTGTGTCAGTCTCGTGCTGCGCTCTTGCTGCTGTTGCTGCTGTTGCTGCCACCATGCGTATTGTTTGTCAATTAAATGCAGCTAACTGTTGTTTACTCATCTTGCGGTTTCGCTCAGGTGCAGCTTCAGCTGCCTGCAGCATCAACACAAAGGCACAATTCCAGGATATTTCCCAGTTGCTTCTGCAGTAGCTTTGCTGCTGCAGCACTTCTCACAGCAGCAGTTCCTCAACATTGGCAGAAAACGCTTCTGGAAATTACTGCGAACGAAGGTGAAATTTATCTATGCAGCTACGTAATCAGTCAAAAGTCAACAGTAGCGCTGTGCAGCTTTCGGGAATGCTTTTGAATTAGTTTTTAAAGCTATATTTATTTCATTAATACTAAGAATTTCAAAATAAATATGAAACAGTGCAAGTTTAAATAATATAAATACAAATTTAGTTATCAGCTTCCTGCTTAACATTCAGTTTAAAAGACACGTCGAATACGAGTATAGAATACGATTCTCAACGCTTTGTCAATAAGTTTGATTATTACACGCAATTCAAAATTTATTCACAGTGCTACTCAAACAATAGTTTAAGCTTAACAAGGTGCAAAAAAAACATTGTATCAATTTGAAGAAACAATCAACAACTGATAATAAACACAACATTGAGTGTACTTGCAAAACAATGGCAAATACGGAATCAACATTTGTGTAAATTATACACGTTATTAACTTTGTGTTAAAGCATGCATAAGTTAATCCTAAATGTAATAATTATGCTTAAGTATCGAGACAGCAAAAATAATTGCATTGTTGTGATAAGTTGAATTTTTGATAATATGCCTTGTTCCTGGTCCCATAAATCTGACATAATTCATATTAAGTATTAAGTATGGCATCAGTGATAATGCTAATTTAGCATATTGCATGTTTGCAGAGCTACAACTTTCGAGTGGTCGACTATAATTGAGCTAATAGACAAGACAAGAGGCAGATGCGATGGCTGTTGGCTGTTGGCTGATTGCTATGTGGATTTCTAAGCACTTGAGCCCGGAGCGAATTGCAACAATTACAACTAATTGGGGCAGATGCATGTAGGCTCATCTAAGCTGCATTAAGTACACTCGGAAAATTGAATATTAATGCCAGATTCCACTTGAGGTCGTCCCGGCAAATTGCAAGCCATTGCATGCAACAAATTACGTAGATGCCTCACCTTCTCCTTCTCCTGCTTCGTCTTCGTCTTCTCCTTCTCTGGCTCTCTGTCTCTCTTTCCTGCTGCTCTTCACAAAATGCAATCGAGCGAGCAATTTTCTCTCTTTAGACCATTCGACACGCCACACACAGCACATTAAATATACTCTGGGCAGCTGGCCGAAGGACCGAAGTCGGGTTCGGATTCGGGGCTCAGATTCAGAGTTGAAAAGGACATTTCATTAGCACTTTTTGCAGCGTTTTTGGTCCGTTGCTAAGTCGCCCTTAGCCGAGCGTTCAAAATTTCGTTTCGTCACAAGCGATTTGCGCTTTTCACAGTTTTCCACAGCGCATGCGCAACAGCCACATGACAATGCCAGGGACTTGGGTTCATGTGTGCCCCATCGGGATGCAGTGGCACGTTAAATGTGTGTCAACCTCGTAAATCCTGTTTGAAATTCAATTCGTTTCGTTGCGACTCGTTGCATGCGTCGCCTATAACGAATTTCTTATTTGATTTTGTTGCGCACTTTGTCATTTGCTCTACAATGTGTTAACTTTTGTCGGAAACGCAAATTCAACCATTTCGCAACGCTTTTCGATTTTCAAACACTCCTCAGAAATGTTCTCTCCTGCGTTGTTCTTAGTCGCTCTTGGCGAGCAGCTGTTTGTCATTGCAGACATTGTGTCGCTTGCCCTCTGGAACGCTAAGTCGGCCCAACAGGAGCAGCAAGCACATGTAGTTTTACTTCAGAGGGAGATGCCAGTGCCTGCAGACAGCCAGGTGCCAGTTGCCAGTTATGAAGGAATTGAATTTACATAGATGAACTATTCTCAAAGTGGTGTTGTATTAAATGCAGGATACTTGATGGAAGGCACAAGGGAAATAACAATTATAAACTGCACCCAAAGCTATACTTTAATAATAATATCGTGTTAGGCGATAAAGGATTAATACGAAATGGCGGTTTATATTCGAAGAAAACAAAACAACACCATTAAAAAGATTTTAAACATCAAATTGCTTACGAAACGGGACCAACTCGAAAAAGCTTTAGTAAATTATAAATAAAAATCGGTATATTAGTGTTCGATCAATGTTTTAAAGTTATTAAAAAAACTATTTTAGAAACACTAGAAAATGATGATCAAGTTTTGCATGACAAAAAATACATTTTAGTCATAATGTTTTGTATGTTTATATTTGTGCAGAATAACTTTCACTTTGATGCGAAATTAATAGTATTTATTGTTATGAGTAAGTATATATATTTATGCTTACAAAGAGATTATCTAAGGGTTTATAATAGTGTTTTTGATGATTGTGTATTCTAACTAATTATTTACAATTAAATAATTATGAGTTTGTTAAACAGTGAGCTTATTTTGTTAAGTTACTATATTTTGAATTTAGATTTAAAAGCCTATTTAAAGTATTAACAAGAATGTTGTTTTTTACAAAGTCCCATGTTAGAATAATAATATTTAGGCAAGCAATTATTTATTTTTTTTTGAAAATGCACTTGTGCCGAGCGCATTAGAAACTTCCCCAGCAGTAAAACCCATGAATAAATAAATATAATTGAATATATTAAAGATCTATGATGTCTACATGATTCCTGGATGTAACTCCTTAGCTTCATGCATAACACTTTGACTGCGTTCGGATCTGCAGTGGCAGCGTCAGACCGCGGTAGGTCTAGGGAAAATAAAACCATATGCCGTCACACCTAGCATACAACATACTCATACTTCTAAGCCCTAGCAAACACAAACATAATGCTTTAGCCCAAAGAAAAGAACAACACTTCGGTTACAGCGTTGTTCCTGACGGCAATAGAGCAATATCCCGAGACTTAGACGGAGATGGAGAGTGGCATACAGGTATCTGGCTGACTGCACAGCATCAATTGTAAAAGGATTAGGGCTCAATTTAAAATGCGCATTCATTTGCACTCAGCTTCGGCTATAGCCAGGATCTGTTGTCATTCGCGATGCTCTCTCCGCTCCCTACTCCCATCGTTCAATTCTGTTGCAGCCTTTCGAACTCATCGTCATAAGCGGATTTCTGACTGCCGTCTGTTTTTTTGTGCTCCTTTAGTTTGTTGTTGCTGCTGCTTTCCATTTTATGCCACGCCACTCATTAGTTTTCAAATGGCTGCATTAGAGGTAGATACAATCGCATGTGAAGAAGTGAGAAAGAGAATTTGAGAGAAAGAGATGGAATAGTTATACACATGCCAAGAATTGCTCAATTTGTGGCATTAAGCCCCCATTTTATTTGTATTCTGCCTCTCATTGTTTGGCCTTGTTTGTTATTGCAGCAGTTTTCCCATTTTTTGTTGTCCTTTTATTGTTTCCATTCTGTTTTTCATTTTCTGTGTGGCATTGTCAAAACGACTAAAACCCAGGGCCTGACTATTCAAAGACTCAAGAATAGAGCTGCATTGAAAATAAATTACCAGTTTTACTTGAAGGCCAGGTGGACAATCATCAAAAGGGTAATCAAAACAATTTACCACAACTGCAATAACAAATTTCGTTACTTACAGAAGTACCGTATACCAATACGTTGATACTTAAATATACTGGAGTAAGTGAAATTATTGCTTTATCAAAAACGAAATGCTTTTGCCCATACGATAAGTTCAATAAACAGAGATGAATATTTCTAGTTCTGAGTTTCAATTTAAGAATTAATGCATATTTTAAGTTATTCAGGTAGCAATTTGAACAACTTCACATTTTTGTATATTTTAATTGCCCTTACTAATGTTATGATATTAACAGATATTAATAATATATAAATATATTATTATATAAGTATTTTCATGAGCTGATTTTATTATTAATTATTATTTAACAGCTAATTATTTATAAATACCGCGAGCATAATATACGATTTGTTTGTGTTGAAGTTATTTAACTGGAACTTTAAGAAGTTTGTCATTTGCTCGGCGTAGTGGAGCTGTTCGTAGGCACAATCACATATCATTCTGGGGACGCGCTCCCTAAGCAGCTCACATAAATTACGTGCTCCATCAAAATCAGAGAGATAGCGAACGAAAGAGATTGTTGTTCCGGATTGGACTACTTTTGTTCCAACAGCACTGGGACAGTCGCAGTCCCAACTCCAGCTCCAACTCCAACTCCTACTTCAATTCTGTCTCTGGCTCCGGGTTTTGTTTCGGCAGCGACAATATTTCTTAGCCATTTTTGTGTTGGGGCTTTTTTCGGAAGCGGCGTTCAAAATCCGCTTAAAAGAGCGACCGCGTTGCAAGAGATGGGACACGAGAAAAAAGGCAAAACCAAACAAAAAGAAAACTGAATTAAAATGCAACAAACTTGTAGAAGGTGCAAGAGAGTGCAGGGAGGCATGACAGTACATTTTTCTTTTCTGTTTTCCATTGGAGGCTGCAGTCGAGTTTCCGTCGCAGGAGAGAGAGAGGCACTTTAGGCAAATTTACTGCACAGCCAGCAGGAAGGGGGCGCGATGTGTTGCAAAGCAAGGCCCAAAGGCGCGGCGCGGAGGGGCGAACCAGAAACTGAAACATATGTCACAGATTTGTTTCACTTTCGGAAGCACTTAAGTACTCAGCGAATTTATTTGAAAATCTGGAACTGGCTCCTTCAATGCCACACCATTGTTCAGTTAAAGTTTTATTTTTAAAACTACGTATCTGGGGGAATGTGTGCGTCTCTCTATCCCACTCTCACTTGCTCTCTATCTCAATCGCTCCGAGGGGTTGTTGTAGTGGAGCCGCCAAAAACAAATTGATGATATGCCCCTTTGACACTTATGTCCATTATTTATGCTCAGGCTTGCGATTATTTTCACATATGCTTTCCCACTGCAACCCCTTCTACCCTTGCGTCATCCACCTCATCACTGCGACGAATTCTGCGGATTTGGCACTTCCATTTCACTCAGCAATTCGATGCAGCAATCAGCTGATCCGTTGCAAAACGTTGAGTGCCTCGTTTCGTTTTGGCCCATGTTAACAGACACTTTGCCAATGTTGTTGTTGTTGTTGTCCCTGAGCCTTTGCTGCGTATTTCTCATATTTTCAACTTACGTTATTGTAAGCATCTTTGCAGCTTAACAGCGACTTCTGACACATGACTTATTGTTTCAGGCGCATTAAGTATGACTAAACTTATTCTCAATTTAATAAGGCCAATTTATTTCGGGTTTACCGGTATAAGTAATTAACACAGGAGTAGTGAAAGGGCAATGCAGCTTTAAAAATTGTACATCAACAATATTAAATGCTTCAATTTTTAAGAATTTAAGTTCACCTTGACTATTAAAAAGTAAATGTAAATTTGTCAAAGGGTAAGAACTGTAAACACCATATTTCGTATAAAAATGCGATCGAATGTTACAATTGCTAAAAAATATAGGAAAAACATATAAATTAAACAACAATTTATGCTTAATACCATTCAATAAAAAATGTGAAAATATCAAAGATCAAGAACTGTACACTTTCCTGTTTTTTTTTATAAATAACTAAGATAATGTTGAATAATTTAAATACATCTTTTAATATCGATTGTTAATATATATAGACATGAATTTAAAATACAACAACTTTACTTTAAATTATTAAAAAATAAATATGATGATTCAGTTGAGCCAGAAATACAAATTTTCTAATTGTTGTACCAATAAATAACAGTTTTTCAAATGTTGTAAAATGTCCTAGCAAATTAGGAACAGATAGCAACTCGAATCGTAAGCTTCTTGTAATGTCAGCTTGTCTGCTAAAATTTGCAATTCTCTTTGGTATTTCTTGAGCTATTGCTTTGAATGGAATCGGGTGTAAATCATGCCAGAATTGCCACATTAATGAACTATAAAATGCCAGAGCAGAGTCGATAGGCGGTTGCCATAGAAATCTGTGTGCTTTGAAGTGGATGATGGTAACAGCGCTTGTGCTAAGGAAGCCGAGAAGACAGAGGCATACATAAATTTATAATAAATTGCAAAGTTGAAAAACGATAATATATCATGAGTCGCAGCATGTGTCACAGGTTCGGGAAACGGCGAGAGCAAAAAAAAAAACATAAAACAACAACAAAATGCAAATAAATAAAAAAAAAAGGCGAACTGCAAAGTGCGAACGATTCAATTAATCCTGACACTATTTATTATTATTAGGGTTAAGGCTGAGACAGAAATACCGAAACATAAACAGCAAATACTTTGCGGCTTGTGGTTGTGGTTGAGGCTCTGATGTGTACAATATAAAGGATGAGAACTAGTCTGCGGCTCAGTTACGAGCGCTCATGTAGTTGTTACATTAATTAGTAGAGCAGCCTGTTTGGGTACTGGCCACGTCCACTGCATTATCATATTTATTAAGCAGCCGCATCGCCTGCAGCTTTGCCAAGTGCCTGGATCTCGACTTGGACTTGGACTTGGACATGGACTGGGATCTGGGTCTGGGTCTGGGTCTGGGCCTTGGGACGGGTAGCTTTGAGTTGCAGTTGGACTTGCAGTTTGGGTGCTCTGGGATCCACTGCTGTCTGACTACCCGCGGCTATCACAACAACGAAAATTGATTGCTTCTGTTGTTGTGGCTGGCTTTGATCGTGTTAAGATAGCAACAGGCAACCAACCAACAGGCAATGTGCAGCGGGCCTCAGACTGAGCTGAGCTGGGCCTCAACTTGAGTTCTATAGAAAGTTTTATGCATAACTTTGGCATGGACATCGTAAATATCTTTTACTGCCATCCTCAGTGGCTTTCAACATTTTCGCATTTATTTTTATTTTTTACTCATTGCACGCATATTTCCCAGTCACTCTGAGTGTCTGTGTGTGTGAGTGTTGTGTTGTTTTTTTGTTAACCGCACCTAGAGTAGCGACTGCTATTTTTGTGACAGATCATAAATCAAAAATCATACACGCTGCACAAACGCACTCACGAATACACTCACGCACCAAGCCACTTGCAGGTGTTTGATCCAAATGAATGAGTGTCGCTCGCTGGCTTTTCCTTTTTTTTCGCTATTTTTTTTGCAGCAATTGTAAATTAAATTCGACTCCAATTTTGACTGACACTCGAACAGAAGTTCAACTGAAACTGCTGCAGCTCAACAAGCACATATTTTTCCAAACACCCTGGAGTCACTTTGGGGTATATCGTTTTAATTGACACTTTAAAATATGACAACAGTAAAAATTATGTATTAAAGAAATATATATCACAAAATAACGAAAAGCTCATAATGAAAATATAGGTAAACATAATATTAAATTTAAACTGGCAATCTTTAAACTCTTCAATTATATTTTTGCTTCTGCTGACAACATTAAAAAATATATATCTCTCGCTAATATTTGCATACTTAATGGCCTTGGAGCTAGTGTACAATTCCCCCCAACTGTCAATATAGTTGGTAATCGAGAAATAAAAACGATAAACCAGATTTCAGTTATTTTTTAACTTAATGCACTAGAACATAAAAAAATATAAAATATCAATGTAAAGCATTTTAACTTCAGCAGTTTTCTTAACAACTGGAGTCCAAAAACGACACTAAATAAATTGGAAGCTCTCGTAAATCTAATCATTCAGGCAAATAAAATAAATTTCCTATTGGCAACATTTATTTATTAATTTGTAAAGCTCATTTCTGTAACTTTTTATTGCAGTTAATCTCGATTTGAGGTTTATTATGCCAGCAAGCGAGCGAACGAGCGAGCGAAGTTAGCAGGATATTGATGGCATATTCACTTACGAGATTAACATGTGTGAGAGTATTAAAATAAATCCCATTTCATGTGACCGTAATCCGCAGTGTGGCCCATTATGAATGGACAGGTATTTCCCAATGCACAACACGTATCCGAGTCGCTTTAATCGTGCCAAAGAGATCTGTGCCATATGCCTAATAAATCTAATTTTTCCTCTCGCCAGAGAAAGAGGACAGAGGAGAGAGAGAAGGATGGGGAATTGGATGAATCCGTCGAACCAATTGCCCACTAATTTTCGGTGCGTTTTCTCGGTCGTCGTGAATGTGAACGTGTGATGCCCGAGCGGCGATAACGAGTGAGTGCGATTACGATTACGATTACAATTTTCTTTCTGACCACACGTAGTACGTTCGAGGCTCAAACAAATTGCTTCATTCAAGCCACAGCCACGCACAGTGCGAACGTATGCTGGACATTACCTGCAACTGCTGCCCCACGTTCAAATCTGAGGCCGTAGCCCAAATTCCCTTCGCTCATCTAATCAGTGCGCTGTATCCGAATCTTTTGAGGAGTTCCACGAAATGGAGCTTAGTGTGAAGTCCGAGGCTGCAACTACTGGAGTAGCATTTTAATTTTTAGTAGTTCATGGAAACAATTACTCCTCGAGAGATGCACATAGTCAATCTCAAGAGAGGGCGAATGAGAGTGATAGAGAGCAGCGTGGAGATTTGTGGGTTGACATTTTGGTTGGAATGGCTGGAAACTAATGAATTTCAATTATGACAGCTGCAGTTGAAAAGAGACGCGCCCTGGCCACAAATATTTTATGGCTTTTAAATGTTCAAATAAATTGGACTTAAAACGGAAATGCGAATGAAAGGAAAATAAAAGATACTTAAATATTCGTTTTCGAAGCCAGCAAGCCATTAAATTGTGTGATTTGCTTTGTGTGCAAGTCAAATGCGCAGCGAGAGAAGTTTTTTCTCTCTCTGTCTCTCTCTTTTTGGTCTGATTTAAGCCAGACTGAGTTTCAGTTTTGAACTCGAGTTGGAGGCGTTGGAGTTCCAGTTTCATTTTGATGCCTAATCCTTTAAGTTATTGACGCTGTTGCGTTCGACACATTGATGAAATTTTATTTATTTATACGCTACTCTTTTGTCTGCTAGTCAGAAGGGACTCAAAACTGTCCGGGAGTCGGCTTCCCCTCCTACATCTCTCTCTCTCTCTCTCTTTGGGTCTCTGGTGATTGCCTGTTTTTATGGCTGGTCGTCGGCTAATCCCGCAGGAACTTCACTGATCGCACCTCCTCTCATGAGTTGTTTTCTGTTTTTATTGTGTGTAATAGTTGAGGGATTTGTTTGTTCGATTTCCAGCTTCGATGTTGAATGTCTTATATAACACAGTGTTACTTTTGACACTTTTATTGCCTGCCCTAAACGCGGAGCCACTCAAAAAAACAAAGGAATCGAAATCGGCATCAGCAACAACACACAACATTTTCAATGTGGCAGCTCGCTGTCTGCGTCTGGGCTCCTTTCAAGCCTAATAAGCACTGGGGAATTGTGCGCACTAAAGTGGTAATTAAATTGGCCGGGTCGGCATTGTGAAAGGCTTAAACCTCGGTCTAGGCCTAGGTCTGGTTATGTCTCAATCAAAGCAAAGCCAAAGACGCAATCAAGCTCAATCACTGGCTAAGTTTTGGCGTCTTTATAACACATAGACAATACGACAAATTATACTTGAAATCTACAATAATATTCCTTAACGATACAAATCAATCGGCAGTTTATATATAGTATCTGCAATTAATCGTAAGCATCTTTTGGCAACCATGCTTAACACAATTTTCATTCGACAACTTTGACTCAGTTGCTGCGCAAAATTAACATCTCAAACACCTTTAGACGGGGCCAAAGTCATTTGCCACTCGATGTCAGATTCTTGGACGTGTTGACAGTTGCGAATTGGCTTGCCTTTCAGCTTGTCAATTGCCAATTGGCAATTGCAGTTGGCGCTTCAGTGTTGTGCCCAATAGTGCCAGCTAATGGTGTTTGCTAATGTCGTCGTTCGTGTTGCACTTGCAACGCGCATTTCCGCTGTTTGTGGCTAATTTGAGGCACTTGAGTGGCGTTTGCTTAGTTGAAGATGTAGCGTAGCTTGCAAGTACTTTACAATATAGCTAGCTAACAAAGTGAACAATTTAACGATATACTTTATTTTCCGCTGAAAAAATGTTCACAATACACAGCGCAAAATGGAGTGGCCAGAGAATTAATTAAAAACTCATCAGATTAATGATAACTTCGGCCAGTGGCCATATCTGGTCGAACACACAATTATGACAGCCAGAAGACGAAGCACACATTTCTATCGAGATGCAGCCAGAGCGGGATGGACATAACGAATGCGAAAGAACGAGCCAGTTAACGTATTCATAACTATATTTATCAACCATCAAAAATCAATTGCACACACTCAAAAAAATTGAGCGACGAGTGCAATGGACCGGTATTTGCCCCTGCTGCCACAATACACATCGCCCCACGTCCGCTGGTCCCTGCGGCCGCCACACTGGCCTGTGAGGCGTTCAAATTGCGCTTGTTAACATTTTTGACCGCCTGCTGGGGGCCTTGTTACGCAGCGTCGCGCGCGACTTCGACGTCGACGTCGTCGTTGCCATTGCCGCTGCTGTTGCTGCTGCTGCTGCTGCTGCCGAAAAAGCCAACAAACCGAACGTGTTACGCATAATAATTTTCGCAGTGCTTCCAGCATTCGTATAAATATTTCAACGGTTGCTCCACTCAGTGGGTATCGTAGCTATTGTGGAGGTAGTGGTAATGCTGCCTCTGCTGCTGCTGCTGTGGTTCGTCATCAACTTCATGCAGTTTATCTTGGAGTGCGCATCGCTCACGCTCAGTTCCAAGAGCAAGAGTCAAAGTAGGGCTGATAAGATTGCCAGCACTTGGAAAAATTCTTGGAAAATTTCTTAGCTTCTATTTGACTGTCGTAGTTATTTGTGTGACGACTTCATTATAATTTATTTTATTTCGAAATTATAGATTTATTTAAATATAAGTTATTTAATATAATTCGTAGGAAAAAAGCTTAGATTATCAGCTAGATAGAAATGCAACTTAAGATACACATAATTCAATAATTAATTAAAGAAAATTCATGTTAAAAAGACTCTAATTTAAGGCCTTAATAAAGTTGAAATTAAAAACTTTGTATGCCTGCAAAAGTTAATTTTTTTTTATTACTCAATAATGTTTATTTTAAAAATTTTACCAATACTGTTACCAATACTATTAATTCTCATTTATTTAACAAGTGCTTAATTAGTTAAAAATAATAACTTTAAATTGAATTAATCAATAGGCAAAGGGAAAAATGTTCAAATACATACCAATCTTTTTAACAACAGTCGCTAGAATAATGAAATATTTTTCTCTCAGTGCACGCCTCGATTGGGAGTTGGAGGAAGTTCCATGTTGTCGTTGTCGCTGTGGCTGTCGCATGTGTCTGTCTTTTATTGAAATAACAGAAATCATAATGTTTATGCCATTAAATTGTTAACAAAGCATACAAGCTACTGCCAAGTAGCGTCAGGTAGAAGAAACCCGGCAACTGGCGACTGGCGACTGACAACTGGGGAGTTGCAAGGCGGAGACTATGCTCGACCCAGGAAAGGGGTCCCGCATGTCAGCACGCACATAAATTATCGTTGATATATATTTGGCCGTGTGAATGTCCAGGTTAACTCTCTCTCTCCTTCTCTTTCTTCCTCTCATTTCTCTATCTCCTCTCCTCTCTCCTTTTTTTTGTTTATTTACACTGGGCGCATTGCACAACTCTCGCTACGTGACATTCACGCTTGGACGTCCGTTTCTTTTGTGCCGAGTTGAGTCAGTTTTATCCACGCATCATCATACGTGACCCGAACCCGGTCACATCTCGGTGGCTATGTTATCTGTGAGGTGGCTGCTGTGTATCTTTTCACTTTGCTCTGCTCTTATCTCTGCAGTCTTATCAGCCAATGTACGTATAACATATATATATTGTCTCCTTATTCCCCTCCCCCTCTCTCTCTCTCTCACACTCTTTTTGGCTCTTGACCGAATTATTTCCTGTAATTGCGAGCGTGTGGCCGCCCCAACGAGCCGTAAAAAATAATCAAATGCTTCCTGGCTGCTGGCTGCTGACTGCCGGCTCTAAAACCCATTTCAGTCCATTTTGGGCCATTTCACTCAAAAAAGGATGCGTGCTGCTCTATGAGAATGAATTGGTGCCAGGCTCCGGCTTCGTTCGTGCCTTTGTTGCCCAACTGACTTGACTGCCCAACACGGTCACACTTCCAATTTTATTTATGACTTTATCTTTCACTCCGTTTGTGCAAGATTTTTGTTTATGTTTTTCTCTTGCTTTCCTGGGAATTTTACCGAGATTCTTACTTTTACCCCCGCCCATCACGCTGCTTTTTTACTTGACTCTATTCTTGGCATCGTTGGGTCTTAATCACGTGCACTGCTTCGCGGTAATTATACCTGGGAGTGTCTTTTAGAATGTGACTAAACTTAATTTCGGTTTTTGAATCTGAATTTGGAGCAGAAGATTACGTTTGGATGGCTGCAGATAGAGAGATAATCAAACCCAAAAAGGGAGAGGGAAGCTGCTAGATTTTACAGCTCGTGTAATTACTGTGGGTTTTTTGATGTCTAAATTAATTTAATGACGTGTTGCGGTCGTGTTTGTTTAACACGATATTCGTTTTTTTTACCATAGTTTGCAAGCTACAGATATTTATTTATTTTTTTTTTTATATATAGTTTAGATTCGTTAACTAATATTCGTAAATTCCCTAAGTTCAATTATCAATTATTTATGTACAACCAAATATGGTATGCGTCAACATTGTTTGAACATTTTTATTTGAGAGCTCGTCCAATTTCTGACGATTTAATTTCACTTGCCTGCCGCTAAATGCGGCCATCAAAAGACCGTAGAAAATATAACAAAATTTGATTAGCACAATTAAATGATTACATGCCACAAAGTGCGGCAATTACGCCATAGAATATAACAGGTGCGATCACACTGATAGGTCACAGTTAGCGGCATCTGTTTGACATTGACCCACGCAAAGCTTTGTTCGCCGGCATTTCTATAACCACAAACACAATGCTAAGAATAGGAATAAGTAAAAAAAAGCCACAAACCTCAAATGAACGACATTAGTTACACTAACCCCAAAATAATTAACAAATTAAATGAGCAATTGCGCCCCGTATCTGGCAGATATCTTTGAGAAATACCGCGTAATTAGACTGCATAGCGAATGCGAGCCAGACTGTAAGTTATTATTACTGTGGACAGGAGAACTTGGCGTTTGAAGCTTCAAACACACAACTGTCGAAATCTGTGGCAGTTTTCGAGTTGTCTGATTAAATTGCTTGGGCAAACTAAGAGACGCTAATTGAGGTTGAGACTTCATTCTTTTCTATTTTTTGGTTTACATAGCCTAATTGTTATATAACACAGCCGTTGGAAACTTGTGAAAATCTCTTCATTTGGTGGATGGAAAATTGTGCAGCAACAATAGTAATAAACACACACTTGTCAAAATATATACAACAAAGAAAAGAAACAAAAAATATGAGTATATGTGGTATTAAAAATTCATTTTGACAGGCTTTACCTGGTATCAAGGCACGGGTCTCTTTTGGGCTATATAGCATGTATCTATATGAAGAGCCGATGCCATGCAGGTTGCTTACCTGTTACCTCTGCACATTTTGCGGCTTTGATCGATAATCGCAGCCCACGCAAAAGTGTCTGTCACGCTAAGCCCTAATGGCATTACAATGCGTTCTTCTATCTACTTATAATCCAGCAGCCTGACATCCCGACAACCCAATTGTGCCCAGTTCTTGCGGTCTGGCCAAACGAAAACCGCGACGCGAATGAGTTTAAAGGATGAGAGAGAGAGAGAGAGTATAAGGATGAGAATTTGGGCAGCTGCACTGAGAGAAATAAGTGCCTTATACAAATGTAATAATAATAATGAAAGTAAGACTTGATATTAATATTTGTTTTTGAAATGATTGTAATCAATATCGAAATTTAATGCAATCATTTCCATTACGGAGTATATTCTATCAAAAACAGCTTACTCTAAATATTCATGACACCAAAGCCAGCTCAGTTCCTGCCAACTGAACAAATTGTTTCTCTCAGTGCACACGTTTATCCTTTAATGGGCTTTGGTCTGTCACCAGGCGACGACTCTGCGCAAATCCTTTCAAGTGCAACCGAGCTGCATCAGATTAGAACAGGTTCGTCTTTGTTTGTCCGCCAATAAAGCCGCATTTTAATGTTCTGTCTGTCTCTTGGCAATCGTCAGCTTGTTTTGCGCAAAGTTTCACTGGAAATTTTAGACAGAAAATATGAAAATCGCATCAACGTCAGCAGCTGTAATCGCAGTGACTGCAAAGTTGGCTAAGCCGCGTGTTGTTTTTAACTTTGCAATTAAAAACCAAACGAAATGCACTTTACACCTAACGAAAATTTTACCGGGAAAAACTGTCATTTTCAGATGCATGCACTGCGATAATAACATGTCACAAGCACTGACAGCTCGAAACAAGTTTCTGTTTGTGTTTCAGTTTCTGTTTCAAATTCTATTTCTATTTCGGTTTACCCAATTCCTTTATTTTTTTCCTCGTTTCTAATGAAGAAATTATATATAATGATACGAGGGAAATGCATCATATTTTCTCCAGTATGATAATGAAATAATTGCTATGCCACGATAGAAATCAAATTATGTGGAAACTGAAACCCGAAATGCACTCCAAAAAAAAGGGGTATACAAATAATAACTGCGGACAATAGCCTTTTGAATGACGTATTATTTCATGATAAGCATGTGAAACATTTTGATGGATTTATTATGCCCACAATTCATAAGTGTGAAATGTGTCTCGAAGCAACGAGCGACGGCTTCAAAAATTGAACCGATGTCCGTGTCCAGGATATGTCACTCAACACCGCACAGGTGCAATAACCAGACACGATTCACATGCTTTGCATTGCCAGAGTTTGGGCTTAAGTGAAAGGTGAAAACACCAAGTGATTATTACAGAAACACTTAAACAACTTCCTCGTAATTTATGTGAGGCTCCACAAAATACTTGTAATTTTGTTGTTGCTATTAAATATTAGAATATGGTAAAATTTTACAGTTCACAGGATAAGAAATAAAATAAGATATTTTATTTCCTTTTCGCGAACACTTATTTTGAGTTTGTGAACAGTTAGCTCTTGATTAATTCACTAGAAAACAAAAATGAAAGAATAATTTATACTTTTAGACAAAAATTTACTGATATTATGAGCTACACTAAAGGATTTTATGACCATGAAGATATGCGATTAACGCCTCAAGGAGCCTTTGATGAATTTAACTCAGTTAGTTCCCTAAATGCGACCCAATTACTGCAATAGGCACAAGAACTTAGTTGAAATAATAACCCAAGTTTGACCAAAGTTTGACGCTCAGCTCCAATTTACAATTCTCGAATGACGTTGCTGAAGTCACTGCTCGTGAAATTTCCATTTGATGCACTGCATTGAGTCGAAGTGCCGTGACAAATTTAAAGTGTGTTCAAGTCAGCATGACAACTGCTGGGCCTAAGAGTCGAAGATGTTATGCTGGTCGAGCAAGTGTTTTGAGATCCAAAAGCAAGCTATCAGTCATCAGGCGGAGTGTGTTTTTGTGTCTGTGTTTACATGCCTATCAAAGGCGAGCACGCAGCTAATCAATATGCTCATCATTTGCGCCAACTAACGTTTTCCTTTTAACCAAGTACGTGTCAAGGGGGCCGAAAGAAAGCCAAACAACAAAATCGTACTACAATATGTTTTGCGATGGCATTAAAAGGCCAGGCACATGGCACAAGGACACGAACTGGAACCACAACTTCACTGCACGCACTTTGTCTTTTGTGTTGGTCGTATGTCGAGCATTACGCATAAAAAACTTTGGATGAGTTATCACAGCTACCAATCGCACTCAGGCTCGAGTATTAAATAATTATTTTCGTTGCACTTGTGGCATTTCCAAATTGAAGGTGTCTTTGGAATTTTTACTTATACGAGCGACTGATTTATGTTGTAATTTATGTTCATGACCTTTAATGGCAGCCATCGCTCGAGGGGGCAGCATGTCGGGGGTAAGCGAGCACACGCAGCGCCATCAAACAAATTGCCTTGAGAAGCGTGCGTTGTGGTGTATGCACATTGAATTTTGATATGGATATGGATCAGGATGTGGATGGGGATGGGGATGGGGACGAGGATAAGGTACAACTGTTGGCTCCCACTGAGGGTCATCATTGTCGCCGTCGTCGTCGTCGGTCTCTCTTGTGCCAGCAAAGATTAATTGATACATGTCCATTTTGTGTTGACAAGCTGCTAGAAAAAATCTTACGGCATTCAACACACAATGGAAACAACAATAAAAGGTACCACACTATGGCCAAAAATAAATGACATACAATAAGGCCAGGACACTTTTATCGCTCCCAGTTGATAATAAACAATCTCAGGGACAACAACAGTTGTAAGTATTATGGCCAAGGCGCAGGGCGGGCGGGGCAGCGTTCTCTGTGAGGCAGCACTGTGAGATCGGGGCAGGTGGGGGTCTTCTTTGTTGAATGACATATGTTTGCGTGGCTACCCCGCTGACTGCTCATCCATTTGACTGTCCACTGGGTCAACGCCCACGAGCGAGGGTTGGCTATACGATTCTCTTCTAAATCCACAAAGTAGATACAAGTTATTGAATTTTAAATGTACTTTGAAAATGAACTTCAAATATTGAAATTGAAATTTCAAAGCATCCTTCAAAAATAAAATAAAATAAAATGTAATAAATTAAAGTGCATAAATATTTATTAAATTTATAAATATATGGTTGCGTATCTTAGTTGTACAAATATAATAATAAAAAGTGTTTGATTGATATTAATGATTATTCGTTAAATTTGTGTACTATTTGATGTTGAGTTAATGAAGTAAAAGAATTGTTCTGTTAATATTTAGTAATTTAAAAAGTTTGTAAATATTGTATGTCTATAAGTGTTAAATATCATACATTAGTTTCTGATTTTACTACTGCATATAACAATAAATATTGACACATTTTGTGTTAATTGTAAAAATTACTCACGATTCTAAAATTTTATGTGACAATACCATTCATTTTAAAAATGTTGCTGAAGTATTTTTCTGAAATATCCTTCGTACACTTAGAAAACTTAAAGCTCCGCTCTGATTGCAAGTATCGCCTTAGTTCTTAGCATGACAATACGGTTGGGTGACCATTGTGTTCAGTAGGTTTCGGAATGCGCTCAATAAATTTGCACAACATTAATGTATAGTGGGCTGTGGCGTTCGGTGCATGGCGACATCCGATAGTTGGGTCGAGTTGGACCTTTACAGTTTAATTACATGCGCGAGGACTGCCGCATCGGGCTGAGTGCTGTCCAATAGAGCACGAGAGTCTTGTGGCCACGGTGCGTATACTTGACACCCAGCTGACGTGTTGCGGCGTTCAATCAAAAACCCTGTCAGCCTGGCGAACGGACAGCGATGTCGGCATCGCAGTCGCAGTCGCAGTCGCCGTCGTCGTCGTCGTCCCCGTCGCACTCAACGTCAGCGGTGATGTCGCGGAAAAAGTTTGTCAGGCCGCATAATGGAAAAGCAGCGATAGTGTGCAATATATACGCCCACATGTCGCCTGCTCGTTGGCCACGCCCACTTAATTAGGGTCCAGCTCATTGCGGAGCCATAACACGCAGCGGTCACATCAACGGACAGTCGCTTCGTCCCTTGATTGTTTTTGGGGTTTGACCTATTTACAGCAAATGCAAAACAAAAGCCACCCGACCCAATAACAAAACTAATCCAAATGTGTGAGTGCAGATGTGTGTTTTTGTGCCTCGCTGACAGCTATATTTCCTATGCAGCTTTCCAGCATTTTCAATGCACTCGCACTGACATCGCATGTCCCTGTAACTGGCTTATAATTTAATTAATTAATTTCAATAGTTGTGGGCCATTAGCAGGGCAGTCAAGAGGTTGGGAGTGCGGTCGAATGGCAGAGCTCGACACCGTTTATTCCCGCAATTCAGTTATAATTATGCCCTGTTGCTCTCCAATAGAATAAACAACACTATGGCCGCTAACGAACTGAAAATTTTACTGTGCAACCAGCGACCAGCAGAAGCAGAGGCAACAACGACGTTTAGTGCGCCTGCAATTCAAAATGTCAAAAAATTGCACCCAGCTGCAGCTGTCGTGGGTATTGCCATCGCTATTGCTATTGGTATTACGATGGGTTCCATAAACTGGCAACAGCAGGAAACAGAAGTAGCTCCCCGTTGGGAGGAAATGTAGGCAGACCAACGACGATACCAGCAATAAAAAGCCAGAGTATTTTTCAGTTTTCTATACCATGGCATCGAAAATAGAGAAACTTATGTTTCTATATAAAACAATCGACTGAATATGGCATACATCAGGTGAATTTAAACTATATAAAGCAAATAATAAGAGTTTAATATCGGCAAATGAAAATAGAATTTTATTAAGTACCATATTACAAAATATAAATACATTTAAAGGCGTATATTTAAATGTACTTATTTAATTGATTAATTGTATAAACGAGAGTTGAAATATGGGAGGCGAAAACTTATTTGAAGATGACAAAAGAAATCAAAATCAAGTTTATTAAGTAATTGTGAATAGCTGTAGACAGTTTTTTGATGCTCAGCGTGAGAGTCAATTAAAAAAATAGTTTGTTATAATAAATATTTCAAGATTTAACGTAAATAAATTTGCAAAAGCTTAAATTTGTTTAACTTAAGTCTCTGACTGACTTTAAGTCAATTAAAAAATTGTTTGTTATATGAAATATTTCAAAATTTAAAGTAGATAAATTTTCAAAAGATTAAATTTGTTTAACTTCAAGTTATTCAATGCTACATTTTTTATATTCAATGGGAAACTTGCTTTATCCATTCAATCAAATCAGCCACCACAACGTGTTGAAAGAATATTTCTGTTTTTAGTTGATTCTATGATGCGTTGACTCGAAGCAATTTAAGCAATTTGCCTCCCATTGTGCAACAATTGGCGTTGCACCTCCAAAAACACACACAATTATCGGGAGTCGAAGCTGCGGGGCGTCCACAAATTGGCAATTTGACTTGAGCCAGTTCACGTCGCTTCTGCGTCAACCACAAAAGGGGAAAGTGGGCGTTGCATGAACCAAAGGGGGGTTGAAGGGGAATGCTCACTACGACGCTGCTGGAGACAGTGATGAGGAAAAGTAAATATGATGATTTAGTGCACAGCATCTGTACAGTTGGCGCGATATTAGGAAAAGTTCAACCCAAACACTGAAGTTTAACGTTAAGTGGGGGAGGGAGAACTGTGGACGTCTATGATCAACTGTGGGTTCCAGTTCAAGCTAGTTTCATAAAAAGTACATTCATTCCAATTGGCAGCAATTGCAAAGGACTCCCATGGAGCGTTTAGTGAGCGTCTCATAAAAAAAGACACCCAACACACACAAAAAGATAGCTCCGAAAGCGACTCATCACTGTGAGAATTAGACGCTATAGCAGATCCCTTAACCCAACCAAGTCCCAGTCCGGGGCTTGCCCTCTTTTCTGTTTGTCTGCCAGTCTGATGTCTGTTGTCTGTTGTCTGTTTTTTGTTGTGTGTTGTCTGTTGTGTGTTCTCTGGTGTTTGGTGTGCGGCAAAAGTACAAAAGGTAACACGAGAAATAAAGTTACGCTCAAATTTAGCGGCAGTTCGAAGACGCAAACAAATAAACTTTCTGTAACTATATCGCTCTCGCTCTCCCTCCAACTGCGTCGCTGTCTCTCACTCTTTCGTTATTTCAATACCTCTCATTGCTGCATGTGTGTTCAGACAATTCTCACGTGTCCGCTAATTAGTTCTTTGTTGCTGGTCAAATGCGTGCACTTTGTTTTAAGTGCAGCCGATCGATCGACCTATGCGTGTATATAGCGTGGAAATGTTGAAACTATGACTAAGTGCAAGACGAGACAATAGTTAGTTTCAAAATAATAAACAAAATGCATTTCTATTACTGCGACCACAATTGTTATACAAACGAAGTATTTTTATTTATTTAAAATTAGATCTAAGATAAGTTTGATGTTCAAAGTGTAGAGCTTTTATGTGGAGCATTTTAAAATAAGTACTTAACATTCCATGTTGACTCAATTACATTTTATTATTGACCACCATAATTGTGTCTGCCGCAACTTTATTATTGTTAAATCTTAGAATAGAATTGAATCGTAGATTACAAATATTATTAATTATGTAATTATGCATGTGTTTACTCAAAGTATAACTCAATTCCCTAGGTTCTTCCAAATCACATTAAAAATTCCAGTATTTTACATACGTATTGATTTAAGTTTTTATTCTTTCTACACCTTAAAATTCAGTAGACTGAATAACATCTTATCTAGCATTTATATAATCTAATGCTATTGTAGAACTCTACAAGTTTCTAGATTGTCTGTCTGATTTCTTCACAAATTTCAAAATTGTTGAATTTATTTATCTACCTAATGTACAACACAATTGCGAAATTAATACCTATCTGCATTCCCAGTATATATTAGAGGCCAAGTTCGAGTACTTAAGGCATTTGAATTTTATTGATATATCTCCTATTTATTTATGTTGTTATTTATGATGCCCGTAGACACCTCACAAATTCCTCACATAATTTAAATTTATCGCAACTCATTTGCGTAATTAACCCTATTTTCGCCGATATTTATATATAGTGTTTTTTATGCGCCTCGCTCACTCCACCCTCACTCTCGTTCTCTGCCCCAGCAGCGTCATCTGCAATATGGCAGCCAGTCGCTGTCACTTTGCCACTGACAGCTGTTCGCTGCACGAACATGGCAGACATGTTCACTGCGAATCGGGGCTGGGGTTGGGGATGGGATGTTGGGCGTTTTTGGTGTTTGGTGCTTGATGTGGCCTAGCCGACTACTTAACGGCACACGGCCCCAAAAGTGACAGGCGGGCCTCATCATTAAACTTTTGACACTATTAGCGGGCGGTCTGAGTTTTGGTCTTGTGTCGCATTTAGTTATGCCAACTTTTGCCGGCAACAAAACATCGGCGGTCAGACATTAAAATAATTCGGAGAACGCTATCAGCACATAGCAACTCAATATATCTCAACGAATAATAGCTGTCCCAGGGAATTTTTGTTGTTTTTTTCTTCTCATAGATTTTGCTCTTCTCGCAGCGCTAAGATCTTGTGCTTAATTTAAAGTTTGTTTTTGTTGAGAGACAATTCAATTAGCTGCCCTGTCAAACTTTCCTTGTTCGTCCGTCCATCAGGCCAGCCAAGTGCTGAACGAGCTTAAACTCTGCTCTGCTCTGCGCTGCTCTTTTAACTTACCACATTTGTACTTTGTACTTGCAGCAGCAATTTTTTCTCTTATATTTTTTTTCCACTACTCTGTGGCTCTGGTAATGAAGCAATTAATTATCGCATACCCCAGACCCCGCCTTCAAAGTCATTTTTAGCAAAATGCTTGGGAACAATTTTAAATGTTAAATGTTAAGTAATGCTCTCTTCCCCATCTCCCGCCACGCGTTCCATGTGGGTGAAATGTTTCGCCTCAAGTGTCCAACTCTTTGACATTTTGCGGTTGATATTTTAAGTGCCAGGGGCTTTCTTTGCTTTCATTCAACCCGTTCTTTTTTTTTTTTTTGTTTGAGTTGGCAACAGCGAGAATACATCACATTCAATCCGAGCAATAAAATGGATTTTATTCTCCATGGTGTAAAATTTGGTGAATTCTTTGAAAACACTTTCAAAATATATTTTTAATATCTAGAGAATTCAAAATATTGCGTTAACTATAGTTAACTTGTTATAGAAATATTGCATTCATGTGACGTTAATACATTTTATAAAATAAATATTAAGTCCTTCATTCTACAGCAATGAATTTGAGCCATTCAAGCTGAAGATTAATTACAAATTATATTTTATCTATGCTTCCTGCCTATCACATAAATTTCTTGTTATTATATCTATCTACTCGATGTTGTCGAATATTTTAAATTCAAGAACACATTTTCCAGAAATGCATTTCTTCAAAGGATGCCACATTTTTCATGTGTCGTTCACTTGAATAGAAATAGTATAATAAATGCATGCCTCAACTAAAATTGCCAGCTGTTAGTTTTAAGTTTCCAATCTAAGGAATACATTTGACTATTCGCAGCCTCAAGAGGAACCACAAATGACAACAATTTAACAAGTACACACGTATGTAGTAGATGCCTATCGCGAGGATCTTCATGTGGTTGACACCTACAACAACCTAAGCCCAGCGCGGTCTAAATCTGCACATGTTGTAAAACGAGCAGTAATCGGTAAAGGGAAGCCAGGAAAGAGCTGAGAATAATCTCTGACTGTGATCAGCATCAACACAGTGTGTGTTGTGTGTCTGCATCTTGATATCGCCTGTTGTCGACTTGAGGGTTTCTTCTAGCACACATGTGTAGACCCAAATTGCGTTGTTAAAATGCACAAGGCGTTAACAATGAACGCAAATACATATGGGTTGAATATATATTCCTGTTTGGGCCGACCTTATCGAGCATCTGAGTGAGATGGAACCTTGAAGATGAGACTAGAAAACAAGTTGATAAGCATTCAACGCGATCAATGATAGCCTGCAGCAGTTGCAGGAAGCAGCTGCCGCTGTTTCTTACGCTGCCACTCAACAGTTGTTGCCAAAATTTAAGAAAACGAAAAAAAAAAACAAAATCTGTTGGCCTTGATCGAGGTGTGAATGAAGCTTAACTTACCCTGTAATTAGGAGCCGCAAGTTTGCGTCCCAGCAGGTGTCAAAATAATTAGGCGCCTACTTAACATCCACATCCACATCCACTTGGTCTTTGGGTTTGAGTTAGAGTTTTGAGGGGAATGAGCGCGAGTGAGCTTTCGTACTGTCTGTGTACCAATTAACGGTAATTATAGTCAACACCTTGCTCTCAAGGTGTCAAAATGTGCGCAGGGCACCATGCAAAATGTCCAAAATGGCAAAATGGCAAAAGGCACTAAAGCACCAAGGCTCAACGCTAATTATGTGAGCTCGAAATCGTTGCTTTGCTCAGTCGTCAGCCAGCCAGCCAGCCAGCCAGTCAGTCAGTCAGGCAGGCAGTCCGGCATTCAGTCAGTCACTCAATCAGTCAGTCAAAGTCAACGAAATGCATCCAAAAAATATATTTAGCAAGTGTGATGTTGATAGCCGCGCGCTCCTTCATTAATCATTTGCTTGTTAACAGGCCACTTGCCTCGCTTGACAGGCCCTCAACCAGACTCGGACTGACTCCGAATTGGACTCGATTCGGCAACTTGAAGGCCTTAACTTAACTCTTAAGTGACTCCGACTCAAATGCCTGCAGTTTCGTAATCAGCCAAAAACAAAAACATGAAAAGCAACCATTGTGAGGCATTAAGAAATTTCATTGAGTTGAGTGCATGAATTGTTCGAGCGCTTTAAGGAAATTAGTAACGATTGGATTAGCTATTATTAAATAAATTTTATTCTATAATTATTCTAATTTAAACGACGTAGCTTTTCCTATTAACAAGACTTGCTCACATTTTAGTTTACAAACTTCAACTATTTTGAAATTTCAACTAATTTTCATCTTACACAAATAATTTGAAAATTTGAGGTTTTATCGAAAACATTTCTTAAGCACAATTCAAACTCACAGAGGCTTGGCTTCTTTGCACTTTTATTTATGAATTGAGGGAAGAAAACAGCTATATCACACGTATCCGAATATCTTTCATTAATTGTGAATGGTTTCGAGATTTTAATGTTTTGGCAGTAGATATGACGATTCTCAATCATGCCTCTTTAAAATTGGTACTCGTAATCTGCAATTATTTGCGTTGCTGACTTTCTCTCAGCTGTTGTTGTTCTTGTTGTTGTTTTTGTTGTTGCCAACTAACCCAGTAAAAGCCAGGCAATGATTGCAATGACGTCTGATTAATGTTTATAGTCACACCTACTCAAGACAGAGGTGCCAAAATCCAAAAAAAAAAAAAAATTAAAATGAAAAAAAGAAGTACAAATGAAACCAGAATTTACACCTGCAACACGCACAAAAATTGCAAGTCAGACCAAAGGCGGCAAAATCGACACGCCAGACCTCAGAGCTCAGACCTCGGAGACCTTAGAGTCTGAGTTTTGGCTGCGACTCTGGATCCGTCTGGGTCTGAGAGTTTTGGGTTTGGGTTTGGGTTTGGATTCAAAAAATAAAAGTGGCAAACAGGAAGCCATAAATAAAAATTAGAGAACTCATGTACGAACTACTCTCTACGCATATAACATATCATTTGATATAATTTCTAACACGCTCTCCCAAGTCCCAGACGCAGTCTCCGTCGAAGTCAGTTGCTGGCTGTGAAGTTGTTCGGCTCGCTGCAGGTGCAGTTTACAGTTTGTTGATTGCTGGCCATTTAACGCTGCGTGAGTTGGCGGGGCAAGTTGAAGCGAGGCGAGGCGAGGCGCCCTCGGCCGACACATTTTCTAGGCGTTAACTGTAATTCGTTGGCCCTGGCAAGCGCAGCAGGAACTGCCACCTTGACCAACAACAGAAGCTGCCACATTCGATCCCCGGGCCGGGCAAATCATTTTCGTGTCTCTGCATTTTGAACGTATTTTCTGTCTTTCTCTCCTTAATTATAGGTTCGATTTCGTTTTGTTGTTGCTGTCAATTAAAAAGGTTCAACACCGCAACACATGTTTTTGTTGCAGGAAACATATCCTTGACCAACACCTTTAGCTGCTCACTTATTTTGCATTTTAGTGGCCCGCGCGCTGTGATACGGCGCCGCCGGTCAATTAAAAGCCATGCTTTAAAATGTTATTATACACGCAGAACTATAAAAACAGTAATGTTTATGTTGCGATACACAGAAATTCGAAGACATGCAGATTATATAAGTTGGCATTCCAGCAGCTCACAACAGAGTTAATGGTATATAAAACATCGAATTTATGCAGAGCTTGAGGCTGAATGTTTTGTACTTAATTAAGTATCAATAGTTGAAGAAGATATTCAAGTGCAAATATTTATTTATTTAACTATTTGACATCGTCAAGTGTAAATAATCATCGAGCTGACAATTAAAGTGATTGATAAAAATTGTAATCCAATAAAAAGAAATACGATTGTCGAAAAGATAATAGCAACTAAATTAATAGGTGTTAGTTAGAAAAAATGGAAGTTTCATCAAAAATAGTTTTGGAGTAACATGAAGTTTTACAAAAACATAAAAATAAAAAAGTATATAATAAAGAAAATAAACAAACAATTTAGAAATAGCCTAAGTTAAATCTAGCAATCGACAACAGGCGTTCCATATAGCACAAAATAACGTTTACTCTGTTATAAGTTTAATAGATTTATTAAAATTTTAAATATTTCACATTTTAAAACTACCGATTTGCAACGTGAGTTATAGATTACTTAAGACAAAGTTTATTATAATTTTAATAGATAACTTAGACAACTTACAGCTACGGATTGGAAAAGCGAGTTCTATATAGCATAAGATAAAATTTGTTTATAAGCTTTAATAATATCTTTAAGCTTACACAGCTTAAAGATAACGAACGATTGGCAACATGAGTTATAGATTGCATAAGCGTCTGCTTCGACCACAAACTCATTTGTAAGATAATCCGTTATCAGGTCGTTACAGTCTAGACGAAACCCCAAAATCAACATTGGATCACGAAGCAGGAGGAACAGAAAAAAAAGAAAAACGACGAAGAAATACAAACCAAATACACACGTCTCAAATATTTCCAGTTAATCATGCCTCATGTCGCATGTCGCTTGGTCCTGGGCTGGGCCGGGCAGATTCCACGAATGCCGAAGTGCGCACAGGAGTAACCGTCGAGAGATGAGGAGAACTTACATAATAATTGATGACATAGGACACACGTAGTACATGTCACAGCGTCTGCGTGGGGATGGGGCAAGTTGAGGAAAACAATGGGGCAACTATCTAATGATCGATATCAGCTAGAACAAAGAGCCCAGAGACATAGACAACCAACTTGGCGGTTGGTCCCTTCGACCAACTACGATTACGTGGAGTGTACGTGAGCTAGCCTCTTGCTGATGACAAAGAGCCGTTGACAATGCCCAAGACAAGCCCAACAGGACAACAACGCATGCTGATGAGAATCTGAAAACGCACACGAAAAATGAATAGAGGGAAGAAAACTGAATACTGAAAACAAACAACCCGAATGCCAACAATGAGAGCCAGCAAACAATTTGTGGTTATCTGTCGAAACAGGTAGGGCAGCTAGCAATCTGCGATTACGATCACCTCTAACAACAACTCGGAGTCTGAGAATCTGCCTCTCTATAGCAGAGACATCTCTATGTCATCTTTTTGTCAACGCTGCCATTGAACGTGGTTAGTATTGAGGAATCATTTGAACTCTCTTCTTCGAGCTGGAAGCGTGGAAAATATCAGTT
Source organism: Drosophila siamana (assembly GCA_035047445.1). Taxonomy (NCBI): domain Eukaryota; kingdom Metazoa; phylum Arthropoda; class Insecta; order Diptera; family Drosophilidae; genus Drosophila; species Drosophila siamana. The sequence continues at coordinate 682,207 of JAWNPP010000015.1, read as the reverse complement.
TACACTACTTCAACTACGCCCAAGTGCACTATCATTGCAATCAGTTAAGTGTTTTGGCTTGGATGCGGATTGACATCGATACGCAAGAAGTTCTTTGAGACTGCCGCAAGGATCTGCAATACAGCTGCTCTGCTGGCATCTTCTAAAGATCCCCTATTTAGGCTAAGTAATTAGCTAGACAGCTGTAGATAAAGGCCTAAGAATTTAATTCGGGCTTAAGCTTATTAATTATTTGTATTGCAAGTGTTTGAAATTTGGAAAAACCTTTCGAAATATTGCAAATATTCTTCAATTTCTGAAATACCCAAGAGAATTGTAGAATCCTAGATCAATAAAGATTTCTACAACATTCTGTTGTAGTTTTAAAAAATTAGGACTTTATGAAACCATTTAAATTTGAATTGAAAGTTTTTGCAAGTTAAAATTTAGAATCACTTCTTAGAGATTGTTAATATTTTTACTTACTTTGGAAGTGTTGAAAAATAGAAGACAATCGGAGTATCTATGCTTAATCAAGGACTCCTTAAGTAGTTTAACAGTAATTCGAATATAAGGATTGCATAAAAAAAAAAAATTAAAAACCACAAAAAATATTTCTTTTTACAATAAATTATAAATATTTTTATTCCTATTTTTATGTTAATTTGCTTTGCTAATTAAATTCAACACATTTTGCGGCGATGAAGTGTTGGCCAATTAGGAAGGCCCAAAAGGCAAAGCCGTTAGCAGGCTATCGACGCACATTATCAATGCCGGCGATAAACTGTTAACTGAACTTTTAACAGTACACTTGAAAATTGATACCATTAGCAGTCGGCCGTGTGTGCTTTGACTGTGGCTATGGCTGTGGCTGTGGCTGACTTTCGTGCAGCATGCAACACGTGCCCCACCAATGAGTTATGGCTGACCAAAAGTTTGCCATTCAGCTTTAATATGCAGCCAGCCAAGCCATCTATCCGTCTGCGTCTCTGTTTGTCTGCTGCTGCTGCAAGTGAGTGTCCATCTCGAGAGCACAAAGCTCTGTCCTCGCTGCTTTCGTGTGGCCATAATGAAGGAAATAGTTGCACGCGTTGTGGCCTCAAGTATCTCATAAGTAGCGCAAACGAAGCACTTACGTCCAGGCATTAGAACTGGATATGTCAGCTGCTGCCTGTTGTCGTCTGCTGGCTCTCGAAACTGAACTGTCGTCAATAATAAATAAATATGTGTCTATGCCGTGGCATCCAAGCGCAAACAAACAAGCCCAGCAATCCCAAGACAACAAAATACTGATGAAGGGCACACGGGCAGCGGAGGAGGCAGAGGCAGGTAGCAAAGTAAGTAAGTATTACTGCAGACCCTGTTGACGTTCCGCTGTCGTTGTGGCTGCTGCTGCGCCCGCATATCTAATCCAACTCCAACATAAGAATACGAATACGAATACGAATGGAATAGAATAGAATTTTTATTGCATAACCGTTTTGTGGTCAAGCCGGGAGGTCCTTGCGTCGAGCGTAATAAGGCCAGGACGAGAAACCCTTGACTTGGCTTTGTCAGCGTACTAATGATGACACACATTTCATATCTTGATCGCTGCCCTAAGCCCCCCAGCTCTCCGTCTCCACATGTGTGTGTGTGTGTGTGTGTATGTATGTCCTTGCTAAGGACACGTAGTGCACACGACGCGCTTGTCAAAATAAATTGAAGCACATGCTTAGGCGCGCACAAGGCTATTAACATTCACCATTGAGCTCTGGCCAGCATCGAACAGCACCGAACACACTGTAAGAGGACTTCACATAACTTAAACTCTCATCGAGTGCGTTTTGGGGTGTTGACGCTGCCAGAGTCGCCAACGACTATCAACGGTTTATGATCTCGTCTCATATCTTCGCTCTCAGACCTTGGCTGGCTTATGAAAATGGGGCGTACAAATTGACTACCTACGCAGCCGAGTTGGACACGTTTTGCTATTGCCACAACTACTGTTTGATAGTAGCCCTTTAAACACGCCTGGCTACTGTCCTTTGAATGCACCTGCTCTGCTCATGAGACGCCTTTAATGAACCCCAAAGATTGTATCTTGAAATCTAACTCGTTTTCCCTGAAGTCGAAGGACTCTTCATTAAATACAAACATCACAATTTATTACTTTAGTTAAAATGTTGAAATATCTATAATAAATGAATGAAATTATCACTTTTTTTTTCTAAGAATGATATTAATTGAATTCAACAAAATTAGTGATTTTGTAATATACTATTTAGTAATTTTGTTATTCTCAAACTATTTAATTTAGTAATCAATCTTATTTCGTTGTGACATCGGTATATTTTAATATTGTTATTTGATTTGGTTTATATAATTTCATACGTATATAGAACTAAATTTCTTAATTTTTTTTTATATTATATTTTATATTTTTTTATAATTACAATTGTTTAAAATAATAGAATTTGCTGTATTTTATGTACGTAAATTTAGTAATTTTATGATTCTGAAATTTGTAAATAGATCCGCTTTATTTAGCTTCATAGCTTAATCTGTTAATTGTTCGCAAATGTCCAGTTCAAAAGATAGACGAATTTCATCAATTTATTATTGTATTTATATTGATGTATTTTAATATTTTTAATGTTATAATAACATTTATTGATTTATTGACATGAATTGGGTTATATCATAATTCTAAAAGTATTTCATTCAATTGCATAATTTAATTTTATAGTTATGTCGGTTAACTGTTTGCCAATGTCCAGTTCGAAGGCTTTAATATTTTATTGTTATAATAACATTTATTGAATATAATGACAGAATCTGTTTAATATAATTTACGTGAATTTGGTAATATCATAATTCTCAAAGTATTTCAATCAATTGCATAATTTAATTTCATAGTTTTGTCATCTAACTGTTTGCCAATGTCCAGTTCGAAGGCTAACCGAATTTGTCATTTAATTGAAATTAATAATCCCGAAAAGAGGTGCTGTTCTCACCCTGTCAAGGCGTCATGTATGCTTAATTATTTCATCAAAATTTGAAATGTTTCGTTTTTGATTGATGACATGCACAAATTTGTCTCAACGAAATGCAAAACAGCATGTTGCAGCAAAGCCAACAGCAACAACTGCAACAGATTAAATTATGCATTCCACTCACACACACACACACACTCACACACACAAACGACATTTGATGAATGAGCGAAGGAAACACAGCGTGGAACGACAGCAACAATTGAACAAGTGCAACAACAACAAGAAGCATTAAATGTACTTTGCAGCGCGTTGAAAGCTCCGATATGTGGGGGCGGATTGGCGCTGGCCGCACGCATAATAAATCTTAATTTATAGATGAGTTCTAACATCAAAACACAACAAATGCGCCTCTCTCGCTCTCTGGGCATAATTTTCGAGGCTCATTTGAAGACTTCTGTGTCTGTTCTCCATAGTTGAAAATTCTCTTTTCATATGTCAAAAATTAAGTTATGACAGATGACCATGTGTTCAATGCTCTCCCTCGCTCGTTTTGCCACTATCATGCTCTCTCACTCACGCTTTGGGCTGGTCAGCAGTAAACTCATCCGCTGCTTTACAACTTTGTTTGGTCTCATAAATTTTGAAAGTTTCGTTTATAATATCCGTGTTTGTGTTTTTGTTTTTTGTTTTTTTAGGTTTTGTGTTTAAAGGGAGGGTCGCCATATAAAACGACATTATGATGGATTAGTTTTGGAAATGCTTGGCGTTTTTCTGCTCAGTTGCGTTCAATGCTTGATATGTCTGGCCGCATTTGATAATAATCGCAGCATTTCTGTATATTAAATTGAGCTGTAAACTTTGTTTCTGTTGTCATCTCAATGAAATGGGAATGCTCTAAATGGAACTGACAACACAATTAGAGCTCGTTTAGACCAAGAACAATGGACAGCGGCCGCATATTAAAATGAATGTTGCATCGATCAGTGCCAGCATAAAGATTTAATTTACTCAAATATATTTGCGTGTTGTTCGGTTCGCTTCGAATAAGAATGCATGCGCCACCTGTTGTGTTCCTTGGAAACTTCAATTACGCCTTTTCTATTGATTAGGGTTAGACAAAGATTCCAATCAGCAATGCACAGAATTCTAATTGCTATCTAGTTGGAGAACTTGTTTGTAGTTTTATAATATTTCACTTATATGAATTTCCCTTTCAGTCAGATTCATCGCTGTGGCAACCGTTTTGACTGTCAATTCTGCCAGCTAAATGTCGCATGCCGCATGTGCAACATTTTATCACTTCAGTCAGACCGTATAATTTAACGTAAAATCTTTCAGGCCAAGCGAGACACTCACTGCCAGACACATGTGGCTGCCACAAATGGTGACAACTATTTGCACAGTTGGCGAACTGATGCGTTTCTCCTGCTGTTGTTTTAGGCACGCTCTGCCTTGCCGCAGCCATAGACACAAATGCGTACGTATATAGCGTTGGCCATAATTAATATAGAAACACTTGCAACAATAATTAGCAACAGTCGGCGGAGAGAAGTACAAAACTAATTAGCCAGCCAAGCAAACGCAAACTTTGAATGCTCTTTCCCAAAGTAGTTTCACTTACAGGGATTGATATTTCTATTGAAAGTGTATTCCAACTTTGACTTGCCACAACTTCTAAATAGTTGCAAATTTGTTGAACGTTTTAGGTGTTTAGGTGTTTGTGGCAATTAGCGGCAAAGAGTTGCTGAAAATCGCTGCAAATGTGTCATCGAATTAAGCAATTAGAGCTGATGTTAATTGCCCGCTGCCCAAACAGCACACAAAAGAAAAACTAACCCACAAAATCCCCAAGTTCGTTATCTATCATAAGTATATGCAACTTCCGGGCAGGGTTTCCGTTAAGTAAGATTTATGTGTTTACTTCAATCCGTAATATGTTTTCAGCGAACCTTTGACTGCTATAATTGCTTTAGAAGCGTTTTGTGTTTTGTTTCTGTTTCTGTTTGCTGCGAGGTGTGTCTGTATTTTTATTTGGAGCACTTCAAAGCGTTCCGCTTAGTCTCTGTCCCTCTCTCTCTCTCTTTTTCTTTCTCTTGCTTTCGGTTTCTGCTCTTCTCCGCCGCAACGAAATGATATTTTAGTTATTTATCCATATTTATTTTCGTTATCGTGGACCCCGAAACAATAAAAACAACAACAGACAGTGACAACAACAACAACTACAACAACGACAACGCATAATTAGTGTAATTAACGCTTTTTGGCTGAGTGCGTGCAGAAAATTGTGTGTGAAAGTGCGTGGCGCTCTCCGAATGTTTTGTTTTCCCATTTGTTGTTCTTTTATTGCCGTCGTTTGGCGTTCTTCTGGCTGCCTGCGCACAGTTCGTTCAACTGATTTATGAGGCAACGATCCGGCTGCAGTTCCGATTGACTGCGACTCCGATTCCGACTCCGACTTCGACTCCACGTTGGCCAAGACTCTGGCCAACGGGCAAAACTTGAAAACTTGCCTGCTACACTCAATTCTCGTGTTAATTTGTGAATAATTCTTGTGGCGACTGCACGAAATGCAAACAACAAACAGCTTCGAAAACGGGATTCTTACGAATACAGTTGAAGATAGTTGAGCAATTGCTATTTAGATTGTACGCGTGTAGATATCAGCGCAGATGAATGCTTAGATTGATGGCCATAGATTGTAGTATGGTTTAACTAGCAGCCAGATTGCTGGGTTCAGCCAACAAACCGATTGTGCGAAGATTCTATCTTGAAATTAGCTGGTATGGACAGTTGAATTGATTTATGCTACACGCGAATGAATATTCGACGTGCTATCAATTGAAGAGTTTGAATTATTCGCTCTCTTAATAATTGATAACGTGGCAATGACATTTCTTAAATGTCAATTAAAAATACAAATCAGATTTCAAACAAAATTAAATGGTACCACAGAAATTAGCTGTCTCACAGTTTTTTTGCGTCGACACTAAAAGAAATATTTTGTACTTGAAAAAATTGTAAAATATGCAAAATGCCTTCAATATTCTAATTAAGAATTTGGATCTTAAAACATGGTTTCTGATTTGTCAAATAAATTGGGTTAAAGAGAAGAATTTAGAATTTGTTTATGATTTTGAAAGCTAGTTTTTTTTTAAGCTTTGAAACATAATAACATAGTCTAGTAAAATCAATTTTTAAAATAACGTTTCAAAAGCTATGCATGATTTTAAATACTTTTCTTGTCTAGGTAAAAGAAATTTGTGTTATGGTGTGAATGTTTTTCTCTGAAGTACTTACTGTTATGTATTTTTAAAATAAATTAAGATGCGCAAAGTTGATTCAAAGACTTGGATTTTATTTTAATACCTTTGAGTCATTATGCACTATTTGAAAATAATATTGTGTAAAGTCTCTCAGTGTACGGCTGGAGCAACCCCCATTTGGGAGCTGTTCGTAGCTCGCATTGAAACGACTTGTTTACCACATCAAATCTAATAAAAATCACCACGCACAATTTGTAGCCATCAATTGGGCGGCAATGACAGCCAGACAGAGCGACGAAGACGTCGAGAGGGAAACGAAAAGATGCCAAGGACTTGGACAGTTTGAGGAACTTGTAAATCGTGGGGCTCGTGGAGCAGCAGACATAGCAAACGATATTATAACCAGAGAGTAGCTTTCTAATGGCTGTGCATATTTTTCATTCGCACCGAATTTGACTGACATACGCCCAAGTCACCCTCCTTTGTCGCTTACCCTCCTCACCACTCCCCCCACCCACTCCACTCTCTCCACACAGCATCTGACTGCGCTATATTCCATTTGATGTATCTCGATTGCTTCGCTCCGCTGGCAAATACAGTGGAAGGATGAGGAATGGGGGTCGGGGAGGGCGACACGCAAGTGATGAAATAAATCATTTCGGGAGTGGCAGAATGAGATATAGACACGTGATGATGAGATGGAGATGTGTTGCACAGATACAGCCACAGTTTGTATGCTCTGCAGTTGTTGCTGTTGTTGTCGCTGTTGTTGTAGCAAGTGCAAGTGTCAATTACAAACCATGTCAAAAATGTCAAACTCTGTGAGTGACTGGCAATGAGAGAAGGGCCAAAAATAAGTGAGAAAGCAGCGATACCCTGCACCCGAAGCGGTTGTGCCTGGAGTGTTGAATAACTGCAAACTCGAGAGAAGACACTTGGACTTTTAACTGAAACTGTGAACTGTCGACAAAAGAAAAAATTTAAAATGAATGATAAAAGTGAGTATTTAGTTAGCCAATAAAATGAGTGGTATAGTTATTAAATTATAAACTCTACTGAAATTGCCAATTAGTAATTTCATTTTCAGCATTTCACTTTGCATTTAATTGGAAGATGCTATGTGATTTCGATCGCTTAGATGATAAGTTTTACATTGAAAATGTTCTATTTTATGTATATATGGCTTGCTTATATTACGATGAAGGATTCAAGTTTAACAAAGGTTTTAAATATGCTGTTTGAGAGCACCGCAAAAAAATGCATCTAGCTGTTTAGTATTCACATCTAGTGAAATATCCGTCTCTCATTCATCAACAATTACAGATGCATATGTTTTCGATTAATGCCATAACAGAGACAGTTCGTATTCTCGTCTTTTAACCGATGTTTTCCGATCGAAGGCCGACTACTGGGTATAACAAGCGGCCAAGTCCAGACTTGGCCCGCATTGATTTGAACCCCCGCACGGCAAGTTGTGGATGCCGGGAGGTTCCTCATCCACTCTTCCCAATCTCATTCCCACCCCAGGGGCTGCAAACCCCTCCCGCCGCCGCCCCAGATCATCGACATCGACAAGTTTGTCCTGTCAGCGCCGCACTCGTGTAGAGTTTATTACATCAATTTGTGTGTGCGCGAGCGAGTGTTTGTTCCCCTCGGCTCGGTCGTATAACCATTTCAGGCATGTATGAGAAATTTGATACAAATGAGTTTTCACACTTTGCGTTCGCTATCCGAGTATCTGCGAGCACTTGTATCTATAGCACGTTGTTTTGTATCTCCTCTCGCTGCTCGCTGCTTGGTTCAGTATCCTTTTCCATCAACGTGTAAATTGTGCGCTGTCAAACTTATGACATTCAGCGTTGATATGCTCGCGTCACATTTGTTTACCAGCCACAACAACAACAACAATAACGACAATATATAGTAAAAGATACATATTCTCTGGCATATAGAGCAAAAGATACAAAAGAATCTACCACAAGCGCTAGCGCGTTACTGTAAATTAGATTTCGTTTAGGGCGACTTTTTTTGATGTTGTTGTTGTTGTTATATTCATGTATATATCTTTTTTTGTCTCCATGCCATTTGCTGTATATTACTTTGAGGGCTCCACTGGGATCCTAGGAGAGCAGCAAATAGGGAATGGTGGAGCCATGAAGTAATATTCTCCGTATATTAATTGCTGCTCATTTTCATGTCTGTCCCGCACTCATATGCAATTAATATTTGTCGTCCCGCTGCGACGCTGAGAGCCAAAAGAGGGTTTTCCTTTTTAATTACTTCTCGCAAGGGGCCATTATTGTCGCCACTTGCCACTTGCCACTCGTCCGACGTCTGGCATCCAAGCAGGGGGTTGCAGTGTAGGGGCCAAGTGGACCCTACCATACGCTTATTAATTTATAGTTTCATTCTCGCATTCTCCTTCGTTTTGTGATTTGTTTTCGGGTGCAAGGCTTGAAATGGCAGCAACAGCTGTGCGGCCAATTTGTGAACAAGTGCAGCCTAGTTGCGGTCATTGCTCATAGATGGCGCTACAATTAAATTCAACCAATTGGAATTGTGCATTGGAGGAATTTTCGTCAGCTTATTAGATGTTCAATTGTGTAAACAGTTGATTGATGGGTCTTCCGCCATCTTTGATAGGTCCCAATATTTTTCTTCAGATTACTATAGATTAATTTGGCGACCATAATCGATTTGGGTTTGTTAGCTTATTTGAAAATTAGAGCTAACAAAAAAAAAAAAATCTGCTGATAGAGCCGTCTCAAATTTTAATTTTATTTAAATTGTTTCTTTCTGTCAATTGCCAGACACCACTTATTCAAATATACAAGTTAATTATTTTGTTTAAATAATTAAATTGATAATCCGATTTGGAACCGTTCTTATCACAAAGAGACTAAAAACTAATCTGAAGCCCCAAACCTGGAGAAGGGCCGATAGCCGACAAACACGCGGTTGCACTTGGCTCCGCTGATTGGCGTGGAGGAAATTGGGCAGACGCTGAGCATGGACGTGGGATTGTGGCTGAAGTTTGTGTGTAACTCTCCCCTCAAATCATGCTTGCCCCAGCACTCGCAGAGGATTGTTACTGAGGGGGGTTTCCGAATCCTCTTGTTGCGAAGAATGGCAAAGTTCGAGGGCTGGGTTGGCCGAGCTGAGAGAATGTTCTTCTCCGACTGAAGAGAACTAAGCACCAAGATAATCCGAAGAGTGAACAATGTAAGCAGAAGCTGAGTGAGCTCGTGTGAAATGGAGCGCTTCTGGTTGAAATGAGTGGCTCCAATTGTTGAAAAGCTCGTTGTAAATGAAAGGTGGATAGGAACGTCTCTAAGATAGTTCTATTCCAACCAAAGCCGTTGAAGTCATTAGAAATTAACCATTGCGATTTCCCACCGGGAATCCGCTTCTGAAACACAAGTGCTTTCCTCCCTTTACAATTCGGAAAAATGTTTGACTTAATCACGTCTTTTTTCACAATTTATCTATACGTTTACAGTTTTTCGGAAACTAATTGTTAGACTTATGTCTAGGTACAAAGTTATTACTATTGGTTTTACAAAACTGAAATTTCTTCAAGGTTTGGAATTTTAAATTAAATGTGGTTATACGAAGAGATTCTGCAAATTCCATTACTCTTCTAGAAATGTGGATTCCCTTAAAAACCTATTCTGTAGTCGTACATGAGAGTGCTGTAGAGCCCACTGAGTGGAACTTGAATATACTCTTCTTTAAAACTATTTCATTAGAAGGCTAATGGCACCTCGTTACTAGAGAACACTGTACAATTCGTTAGGGAGTAAAGAGGTGAGCGTATCTTTCTCCAGTTGTGATCTGACCTCGAAATGGATAAGGTTTTCTTAGATGACGAGATCGCAGACTGGGCTCCTGCAAATTCCACCTGACCTAACCAGTAGAGACCTGGCTCCGTTTGCTTGAGGAACATTGTTTAGCGAACAAGTCGAACTACAAGAGCGAGAAACGGGCACGCTAAACCCTCATGGCCGTATAGGTCAGGATTTGGATTTGGGTCAGGCAAGGACTAGTCGTGGATGCTGACTTCCTACCCCCTAGAAAGTCATCACGCGGAGCGAAGCCACGTACCGGCATTGTCCAAGACTCGAGATATTGCTTTTGACTACCCAACTGTGAGCGATTACTTCTTTACACTCCTAACTAGGAAGTTGAACCTGATGTAACGAAACTTGCCTGGCAAAAGTCTATTTATAAAAGGTCTGTGGAGCTTCAATTGCTTGCTGGCTGTCGCTGGTGGGTTGCGCGCCTCCGAGAAACCTCTAATGGTCGCCTTTTCGTTGTGGAATGGAAAGAGAGAACGAACGGCTCTATCTAGGAGTTCTTCAAAGGTCCTAAGTGATTTCTTCTTCAAGCACTCATCACTCGAAGTGCAATGGAACCTCTACACCGTACGTACTCTTATATGGCGGTGCGGTGTAAATTGAAATTAATTGGTCCTCAAGCAGAACTTATGACCTTGATAGAATTTTTCATACTAACAAACTTAGGTATCCAAGAGAAAATAATGTCCCTAAGTGGACGAATACTCTATTGCTTAATTGATTGACGTGCTGTAATTAAAACTATTGCTGTGAGAACTAAATGGCCTTTGGTTGAGAAATGTCAACGTGAAAAGTGACCTGGGATTCCGGATGGAGTCTTCTTAATCCGGGTAGGAGGATGTCTGTCGACTTGGATTCCTACAATTTTACATTGCTTTACCATGTCGCTTATTTTTGTTTCATTCTAGGGAAGTAATTTCCTGCCATGAATTTTATTTCCTCGGATTGCGGTGTGCCTAAGACTAGGATTTCTTCCTCTTGCAATCGTTAGTGAGGCTCGGATATTGGGAGAATCGAGTTTGAATTTTGAATGATTGGGAAAGAGTTGATTTTCCCCAATATCCTCGGTTGTTGAATGCAAAACTGAAGGGTTAGGTATTTTTAAGGATTTCTACTAGCTTAATTCGCTGAATTCTTGAAATTCGTGTCGGTGAAACGTGGGGAATGGTAGAGAATAAATAGTTTTGTCCGATTTGTGAAGAAATATTGGTTCTTAGAGTAAGGGAACTTCCAGCTGGGATAACTCAGACTACTGACTCTAGTAGGCAGGAATTATTGAACTGTTGGATCTTGAAAGTGCGTCAGCACGACGTCTCTCCCTGGCTTGAGAAATTCGAACAATTCTTCCAGGAATCACTATCTGGCGTTCCGTTCCACTGCAAAAAGGTAGGGTTGGTGGCTGAAATAGACTTTACTTCCCATACAAGTAATTTTGAGAGCTTTTAATACCAGATGATGGCCAACATTTCTTTTTCATAGCAGCAAGTTTTCTTCTGCTTTCGAAAGTGTTCTTGAAAGGAACGAAATTGGTTGGTTATTTGTGAAGGACTGCTCCTATTGCAAAAGATGCGTCTGTTGTTAAAGAAATTCTCTAGTGAAATCTGGATAACGAAGGATTATTCCTTCGAGAAAGACAACTTCGCAATTTCTTAAAGGCTTCCAATGCTTCAGTGTTAAGAAATTGATTTTTTTGATGAAATTTTTGGACACGTGTCCATCTTCCCCTCTTAAAAGAGACGAAGGGGTTTTGCCAGTTTGGATAACTTTGAAGAATCTTCGGAAAACCGGAGAGTCCAAGAAAGGACCTAAGTCCTTCAAGTTTTGGGAGGAAAAGCTATCGCTGCGACTTACTTGGATTTGCTCGATACCTTTACGGAAATGACAAAGCCTAAGAATTCGACTTTGTTCTTCAGAACTCACATTGTCCAACTGACATTTCAGTTGGCTTCTTGAAGTTCGAAAAATTAATCCAAGTTTCTAAGTGGGATTCATCACTTTGCTGAAATGATATGTCGTAAAGATGAAGAACTACCGATAGTTCATGAAGTAGTCATCTAAGCTCGCTGAAAAAGCGGGCGCGTTTTGAGACCGAAGGGGAGTCGTGAAACTCAAACTTTCCGTTGTTACGGAGAATGCGGTCTTTTCAACCGATGGTTTCAAGGGATTTATGGAAACCACTTAAGACAGAACGGAAAACCTTAAACCTAACTGTGCAAGTACTTCACCTACCAGAATGGGAATACCGCAAGTACTCTGTTTAACTTCGATAGTCTAACGACGCGAATTTTACCCCAAGATCCTTTTGGGACGATCCAACGGAAATGTAGGGACCAATGGTCGAATAATTCGTCTTCTAAAAGTGATTGTTTATCACTTCGCTTCAGTGCATGAACTGAAAACTTGGAAAAACAGGGGTGTAAGTCGATTGCGCTGAGTGTGGGTGACTCATTGGGGCAAAGATTGGGAAAATTTCCAAGATTGGTTTAGCGATTTTTGGGCTGAGGTGGGTTGCTGGGACTATCGTGTACTGCCTCGAATTGTTCCTTTAACGGGATTTTTATAGTGTTCCTACAGTCACGTTTTACCGGGTTGATTTCTGCTCCTAGTTCTTAAGGTGTCGTTACCTAAAAAGCGTCAAAGGTTTCCAGATCTTTTAAAAGAAGAATTACTTCAAACGAAAGAAAATTTGCAATTTTGTGGTGAGACGAGGGTTGCCTCCATGGAGACGGCATAAAAAGGTTTTTGATTTTGAACTGGGTTTCACGAATTTTGGTTTTAGTAATTCTGTTCGATCCGGTGTCAATTTATTCTGCCGTTCCTCAATCTACACGTAAAGTATGGAAGAGAGGAACTCTTTATTCTAAAAAATGTAGTGCAGAAAATCGAAAAATTCGCAAGTGTCGAAGTGTTGTCGTAGTGCTAGTTGCACGTAGTCGCATGGTTTGCTAGTCATAGTCCTCGTGTTCAGCCACGGCTTGCTCAAGCTAGTTGTGGAGCGTTTTTCTGCAGAGGCTTCTAAGTATTGTCGTCGTCTGTTGAACTTGCTTCTGCCGCTGGGGACCGGGGGGTCTTTTCCTGTTTCGAATCTTGGTCTGTTCATGAATTACGAATCTTGTTTGTACGCTAGATCCACATCCATAGGTTCTGGACGTGGGAGCGGTTTTGGGGCCATTGGCCTAGGTGGTGCAACCTGTTGAGAGCTGTGGCAATGGTGATTGCCGTGGGTTAGCTATTGGCTGGACCCAGTATTCGGAAAATATCGTCTTGGTAGTGGAATCGGTGGTTGTTGCCGTAGTGCAGATGGTCAGTCTGTTGTTGCTAAAGGGAATTGGCGGAAGTTGTCTAAAATTGCGTGGGGCTGGAATAGGCCTACCACTAGTGTTCCTGAAATGTGTCGATGGACTTTGAAAGCTGCATGCTTTGACCTGAAGGCCTGATTCTCCATTTTTAAGCAGAAGTGGAGTGCAGTGGGTAAGTCTCTGGCTCTTTCAGCCTAATAGTCGAGGCAAGTCACCTTGTAGACCTCGAATGAATGTGTCTAGTGCCTTGTCTCTGATAACTTCGTCAACATCGCTTCTCCGTTTCTGTCAATGTCCATGCTACCTGTTTTGTTCAATATCAAGGACAGATGTCTGTAGAACTTTGTGGAAATCTTCCACTGACTATTCGGGCCTTGTACCAGTGAGTCATTTCATATTCTAGGGTGGCAATGTCGCGTTATCTGCATAATGCAGCGAAAGACATTTGCACATAGCGTCCCAGTTGAGTGGCACCTTATATCCTCTAATGCCTGGCTGCTCCCTTCGTTATTTTATCTCGTATCGTAGTAGAATGTTGTGGTACTTTGGAGTACCCTATACGAGTTAACGCTTGTAAGACACGCTCTACGCTTTTTTCCAGAACTAAATTCTTCTGGGTTTCCGCTAAACTCGCGTAAACCCTTAGCTATGTCGGGTACCCTGTCTAAGTCTGTCAAATTCCTTTGGTGTTCCGGGGCAATGACATGGTCCGGGAGATTTAAAAAGTCTTGTATTGGATTGGTATGCTGTCTTAAGTCTTGGCAGTTGTTCGGCCAAATTTCGCTTATAGTGGCTGTAAAACGGCTCTGTTGTCCTCGTTAGGTGGATTCTGTTGGTCTACTGCTATTATTTGCTTTCTATAGCACGCATCTTTGTCCTCGTTGTTCTATTTCTTCAGTCTTACGTGCCGAATTAATAACGATTGGCCAAGAATAGGGATGAATCAATCACTAGTTACTTCTTTTCTCTTTGTCTTTCAATTAGTTTTAATTATAACCAGATGTTTTTTCCTTCTACTTTGAGTCCCTTGGGAACGCAAAGTTGAAGAACACCGTGACTTTATTGGTTTACGTACACAGATTAGATTTATTGTCTTAGACTAATGAGCTGTATCTTAATCTCTTTAAAATTTTATCTAATAACACTTTGGTTCGTGTATTCGTTTTATCTTGAATCTGTTTGTGATTTCTTCCTTGATCCTTTATCTTGTTCTTGTTCTTGTTTTTATCTGATTTCATTATTTCTTATCTAACTTAATTAATAATATGTGGCCACCTTTCCCATGGACGGGGTGTTCCTTTGCTCTCACTCGGGCTCCGTATCCATACCTCCTGGAGAGATTCTAAACGGATCTTGCAGAATGTGTGGTCCACCGATGCAGTTCTTAAATCTCACCCAACCGCTAACTTAAGGCTTTGGTATGGGTTTTTGTTGGCTAACTTAATTGCCGAGATTGGTTGAACTGTGCCTTCAGTGACTAACTTAATGGTCGAAGGCTTCGCAAAATTAATTGCTTTGTAACACTTGAACAAATTAAGTCCTTTGTTGCACTGAACAATTAATGTTCTTTGGCTAGTTATTCCCAGTGATTTTTTTAAATCACAGTCTCTGTTGGGATATAAATTGGTTAATCGCGCACTTAGAACCGTTTTGCACTGTCGTTACGCTCTTCGATTTCACGCACTTAGAAACTGTTTTGTTCTGTCGATACGTGATTTTGATTTCGCGCACTTAGAAACTGTTTTGTTCTGTCGATACGCGATTTTGACCGAAATGTTCTTTGGCGCACTTAGAAACTGTTTTGCTCTATCGATACGCGAACTTTCCGGTCCCTGCTCGGGCGCCAGTTAATTATTTTGTTTTAAATAATTACAAAAAAATTTGATTTCAGATTCCGATTTGGAACCGTTCTTTATTCAATCAAATTAGAGACTAAAAACTAATTCTGAAGCTAGCCCTATATAAACCTGTGAGTTTCAGCAGCGGCGTTGACTGCGCTGCTTCTGATTTGCGAATTGGTGCAGTTCGCGATATTCTTGGAACTACTTGCATCGGCATGTGGCGGATGTGTTGGGCAACTTGGCTTGGTCTTCTTGGAATCTTGCAGGTGCACTTGGCGTGTGCAGGAAATTGGGCAGACGCTGAGTCTGCATATTGGACTTGTGGGATTTGTGGCTTGAAATGTTTTGTGTGTTAACTTACATACATGTAGTGACATATCCAATATCCACTGCTCCAGCTCTATTATTCTAACAACTATAAACATTTCCCGCTGCCCCTTTAAAACAACTATAAACATTCGCACTAACTCAAAAAGAGTCCCATTTCACAGTCCAGATGATTTTGACAATCAAAAATCACGCCACCGATCAAAGTCCAAAAAGCATAAACACATATATGAGTACTCAGCACATTTGTACACATACCAAGACACTGAGCCTCACACTTAAAACGCAATCAGAAGTTTCATGTAAGATCAAGACGCATTGTCGAATCAGTTTTTAAAGATACTTTCCTCAAAACGGACCTCAGCGAAAAGCATTATTATTTTTTTTTTGCTCTGAGTTAAACGATGACATATAATTGGCGCAGTCGGTAGGATAATTCAAGTGTTAGTGAAGCTTAAAAAAATAGATCGTCCCATTAACAGGACTTTAACTTTGTACACAAATTCCTTCCATTAACAACAAAATTATCTGCAAAAAGTATTTACGTGTGTGTGCATTAAATAAAAATACGAAAAATTACTAAAGATCGTAAGCGATCATCAACTATCCAGATACGTAACAAACGGTATCAAATTTTATCACCTAAAAGCTACTAAATAAACAACAAGATGACCGCATTAACAGAAACTCAACTCGATCAATGCCTTAACCAACTGAACCATGTTCCCTCATTTGATAATGGCCCTGAAGCCTTAGGTGCGTTCATCAAAAGAGTGGACTATATCCTATCTTTCTATACAACAACCAGCAAAAGACAAGAAAGTTTGATGTTTGGAGCCATCGAACGAAAACTGGATGGAGAAGCCCTCAGGATTTCGCATATTGTGCAAGCCAACAATTGGCCAACCTTGAGATGCGCTTTGATTAACGAATTCAAAACCCAAACAACCTATGAAGAACTATTCAGACAACTCTACAATACAAATTTTACTGGAACCCTACGTAAGTTCGTTGAAGAACTCGAAACTAAATCTTATATAATAACAAATAAGTTAACATTAGAAAACAATCCAGCAAATACCCTGTTATACAATGAAATCCAAAAAACTATTAAAGATGTTATAAATGAAAAGTTACCATATTCAATGTACATTCAGTTAGGAAGAAAAGATATATCTACTGTATCCAAATTAAAGATTGTAGCTCAAAGAAAGGGTATTTATGAAACATTCATTGAACTTAAGCCGGATTGGCAGGACAAATAAGTAGCATACAGGTTTCAATCGATACTTCGATTAACAAACCATTCAATAACCCAAAGATCAAGACGCTTTGTCAGACCCGTTTTTAAAGTTACTTTCCTCAAACCGGACACTCAGTCCGCGAACACAAAATAAAGTTTAACTATTGCATAAAGAATAAATAAATCGTGTGTTTTATTATGTTTTTGCTCTTTGTTAACCAACGAAATATAATTATATATTTAATGTTTTCTGTCCGGGTTTATTCACTCAATGACTGAGCTATCAATATATAAAAGTGTTGTAACACACAGAAATAGAACATGTTTGAAATACGCTGATTTGAATAGTTTCAGCTCCATCAAGGTTTGGGCATTGAACTTATTGATTGTAATAATTTCGAAGCTGCGGGACAAACTAGATAATCAATTATACTGATAACTTAATAGCGCCATACAATTAGCAGCTCCCTTAATTATTTACAGCAATACGATGAGTTGCATACCCCAAACTTCAATTTTGCGGCACTTAAAGGTGACGTTTGCTGGTAAATGAGCAGCTGCCAGTCGTTTCATTCAAATGAACGTAGCTGTTGTCAGCCGTGACAACAATAACAGTACTCACAACAGCAACAGCAGCAGCAGCAAACAACAACAGTGCAACATTGTAGGGCAACGGCTTAGCACGTTGCATGTTGACGCCGCGGAGCAGCGCGTTGCATTGTGTTGGCTTTATATATTGGTCAGTTAAGACATGTCACTGGGCACGCCCTCCTCCGGCTGGTTGGCTGGCTGTCTGGCCTAGTAACTAAGCACACACACACACACACACACACACACACACACACGCATACACAGATACACTACCAAACACACACACACATGCTTCGAGAGATACTGTCGAAAAATTTCACGCATCAGTTGTGCGGCAGAGCGACAACATGGCCGAAGGAGAGGCACGAAACTCGCGCAATTAGAACGCCATTAAAAGGGGCAACAATGTTGTTGCCGTTGCCGTTGCCGTTGCAGTTGCTGCGAATTTTCGTACCTGCAAGCTGACTGGCAACGCCCCCATTATTCATGCTTTCAGTTCGCCAACTGTCCGACTGGAGTGTGGAGTGCGGAGTGTGGTCGAGAGTGTTGTGTGGCAATGAGAGGGGCAGGGAGTGGGGCAGGGAATGTGCAGCTTTTGAGCCTGCTAAATGGAGATCGATGGCTGAGCGTGGTCTCATTAATCAAATGACAAGTAAGCGTTGGCCGACTTCGAATGCACTCATGAGTGCCCGGGTGAGTGCATGAATGAATGACGCGTTGCAAACGCTGCATTTCCCCGCCACTCCTCCCCCCACCCAGCACACACTTCACCATAATCGTGCTGCTCAGCTACAGTTAAAATTAAAGGCGCGCTTTCCAATTGAATCGAGGCAGCAGAGCGGAAATGTAATGGCTGCTGCAACACTTCGATCAATAATCAGCTATACACACACTATCAACTACACGGAGAGAAAAAGCTACAGTTCGAACTTGAGCCTAGAAAATTAGCTTGAATTTTAGATATTTAAATAAAGAATATATGATTGTACACATGAAAAAGGATTGAAAGTTGTTTCATTTTTTAGAGTGCGTCCAAAAGGGATTGATCGTTTCTCGCTGTGTACGAAATGGCATCACAATAAGTGAATTTCACAAACCGCCAAAATAAAAGAAAATCATATTTCTTTCGGCCTCACGCCGTTGCCTGGTGCTTTCTGGCCTTTCGCACTGGCCCAATTAATGTTAACCGAGCTGTGCCATTACCTGGGCGGCATCGAGTAGAAATTGACAAGGAATTTGCGCGGCAAACTGACAATCACATGTTGCACTTGCATTTTGCATTCAGTTGCGTTTCCTTGACTGGCATAAACAGGTCCATTAATTAGCCAAAGTAGCGCATTTTACTTTGACAATTCAAGGGCTAATTCTCTTAACAGCGCTTTTCTGGTTATTTCAATTTGGCTGCTGCTTGGGCGTGACGTTAAAAGAAGTCGCTGAAGCAGTTGTAACAGCATTTTTATGCTACACTCAAGCACTTGCAAGTTGAAGAAGGCTGCCAATTTGAGTACAGTTTTTATTTTTTGTCTGAAAAGTTTAATGACGTCTTCTTTGTGACTTTTACGACACATAGTGGTAGAGACTCGTGAGGAAACTGCGAGCCAAAAATATAAGCGAAAGGCAATTATAATGATGTAATTAGTAAATATTTTGTTACATATATACTACAACAAAAAATCTCTAAAATAAAATGTGTTTAAATGCAACAACTCAATGTCTCAGTTGTGAAAAATATTTGTATATTTAAACCAATTGTCAAATTTATAAATTAATTCGTATAGAGCGCAAATAAGTCGAACTTATACAATCCTTACTTTTTAACTGACTTTTACCGTCAATATAATGAATTTGAATTATTTTTGCATAGGAATTACATCTCTAGCCATGGCGTATTTCATTTTTAAAATATGCTCTCTATTTTCTAGTTACTGAAGGACAAAATGTGTGAATATAGTGAATCAAATTTTAAAGTTTTTAATGTTGAACAATGTTACATTTTTATTTAATTTAGATTAGAACATTGTATTCTCTTGCTTATTTTAATTTCATGATGTGTGCGACATTTTTAAAACTTACAAATTGGTTTTCTTGTTTATTTCAATGAATATTTCAAGTTGTTGTCTAGTTTTATCGGTATTTATACAAACCAAATTTAAATCAACAGCTTAGATTGTTAATAACAAAGAAAAATTTATTTTAATCTGAGCGAAATTACTTAACAAAGACCAGAGTAGCCTTGTCTTTACTCAAGAAAACTAATAGAAAACCTTAATATTTACAAAATTGTGAATATAGTTTGCTTGTCAGTTGTGTTGTCAATTTACTCGCGTTTACTTCTGAATTTCTAAATAAAAGCACTTCTAGATATTATTCAAACGACATTTTAATTGACAATCTTATATAAATGAGTCGAATTCGATTAGAATTGCTAAGGGTTGACACTTTTTTTATTTTTTTTTTTTTTTGAGAAAAAATCGTCCTGCTGCTGAAGCAAACGCAGCATTATCCATCACTGGCTATCGTAAAAAACTGTATCGATACCTGTGTGAATATAGAGTTACTTTATTGCTCAAATTCTGAAACGTCAGAGGGGATGAAATTGTTTTAGGTCAGACCTTAGTAAGCTGTTCATGTCGGATTAATAAAAATTTAATTTTAACGCAACGTATTTTCACATTTTCTTCCCCCATTGTTAAACAACATTTGGAATATGGCCCATAAGTAAGCAAACAAGTTCTGAATTTCTCCCCAAAACGCGCAACGAATTAAACAATTCTATACGCAGCATTCGTAAATCCAAATCGGATGGTTCTTGGGTTGGATGGTTCATTAACCTGCAGGGCAATGAATTCCTCTGTCGAGTGCCCTACGAATACATTGAGGACAGATTCAATTTGACGGGACTCGAGACGATGGTGACGAACTTTCATCAGGCCCTGAGCGCCGTGCTCGACACGGAGTTCGCAACCGATTACGGATCCTATGAGACGGATCCCGAGACGCCGGTGCAATTATACGGCTTGATTCATGCTCGATACATTTTAAGTGCCCGGGGCATTGATGACATGTGCCTGAAGTATCAACGCGGCGACTTCGGCATCTGTCCGCGCATCTATTGCAACGGCCAGCTCATGCTGCCCGTGGGCCTGACCGATCGCGTTGGCGAGTCACACGTGAAGGTTTATTGTCCTCGCTGCAGGGACGTGTATCAGCCGCACGATCGTTACGCCATACTCGATGGAGCGATGTTTGGCTGCAGCTTTCCACACATGTTTTTCATGCAATTGCCCCACTTGCTGCCGGAGCCAACGCTGGAGAAATACACGCCACGGTGAGTTGATGCGAGTCGCATTGCCAACAAGGTTCTAGGTTGAAGACTAATCGCGGTTTTTGGGAACAGCATTTATGGCTTCAAGGTACACAAGTCGGCTCTGGTGCGGACCCCAAGTGCGTCGCCAGATTCGACCAGCAACAACAGCAACAATAGCAACAACAGCAACAGCATTATTAACAACTACCACATGAACAATATCCACAACTTGCACAACTTGAGCTTCATGAGCAGGAACAATCAGAATTCACCCTCGAGTGCCGATACCACACACAACATGCGCCTTCCAACTCGTCGCTTTAGCTTTACACTTAATTAAATGAAGTGCAAGTATATGCGATATGCATTGTACTCAATCAAAATCAAAATAGTTATGGTCTCAACTCAAACTCAACTCGCCCCACTTCTAACGAACACTACTTGATGAAATTATGACTATTCCCTGTGTTGGATAATTCAACTGTAAAATGGATTGTAATAAAAACTAATTTAAGTATTTTAAAATACGTGTCTCACATTGTTTCATTTCAGCTACAGATCTAGACTTCTGCATATCCAATTATCCCGACTTACATTTGAAGCATTTGGCGATCTGTCATCAATTTTAACTCAACGATAATTAAACGTTTTGTTTATAAATAGCAAATTTTATAACTTTTATTGCAGCAATTGTATTTCTCAAAATTTAATATTTAGAATCAAAAAAACAAAAAAGAAGAAATAACAGAGTATGTTTCTTCGACACTTTAATCTCAATTCCAAGATGATAATAAATAATAAAGATTAAAAGATATGTTTCTGCGATACATTTATAATTCAATTCGAAGATATATAAATAATAAGGAATTGATAAACATTTTTGTTTACCAAATTTCGACATATTGTTCTGATCATTAAGCCAATTATCTGCCTGAGTTTTCATTGCGGCATGACATCTAATTGTGATGAGGCTCTAAATAGTTGAGAGCAATCGATACGACAACAAATAGGATACTTGTGACTGCGACTGCGACTGCGACTGCGACAGCGATGGCGACTGAAATGTTCTTTCCATTTTAACCTCGTTCCCAGGGTGTAACCACGAAAGTCTTTTTTGAGCTGTTTAAAGTAGAGTTCGCTGTTGGTTAGTTGGATGGTATTGATCTGTAATTGACTGCAGGGCATATCGCAGCACTAAATCATCGTGCTTGTCTCGATTAATGACAGCTCATGAACTAAGCCACAACTAAATTGTGTTTTGCGCTTTGACTTTGGCTTTGCCAGTGCAGTTTTGTGGCTGTACCATCTCCTTGGCTCTCCAGCTGGCGTCGCTGCCGTCGCTGGCAACTAGGCACTAAACTGGGTCCTCAGTGGTGGCACAAACATGCCCAGTTACCCACTAACACACCAGCTGACAATTAAGATGCACATACATAGATAACCAGGCACTTCCAATCCAGCTCTCTGGCACCGGCTCTCAACGGTCGGACTGCTGGCACCTTTATCCCAGCAGCGTACGCAATTTGGGCAACTGACAGGCGGCAAGCGGATGTGGCAAGCAGGCCGAGAAAGTAACGGCAAACGGTGACATGCAACCAAGCGACTCGTAACAACAACAACACAACTACAGTTCGTGTTGCTTGTGAAAATTGCGCAGGCGCACCTTTCGCCAGCGACAAAAAGTCAAGTCAGCCTCCGACTGGAGTCCGACTGCAACTGCAACTGCGACAGCGACTGGGACTTGACGACAGACACAATTGTCGCCTCAATGCCATCGTAAATCGTGTAATTCCCTGCCTGCAAAAAGTCGCCAATAAGGAAAGTTTCCCTGTGAAAACTTTGAACTCAATGCTGGGCCTTGTGGGCGTTGTGACACACAGGCGATGTTTAGAAATCTCGCAATGCGGTTTTCCTTTTTTTTCTATTTTCTTTTTTAGTTTTTAATTGATTTGTTGTTGCACTGCCAGCTTGTAATTGGCGCCTCGAACACAAACGCGCATTACTCATACGCCGCGTACAGCGTGCGGAATTCGTGAGCAATTTTCCGCTTGCCACTTGAACATTTCGAGGCTCAGCACAAATGTTATATTATTGCCAAATCATTAACTCGACCACTCAAGCATGTGGCCAGCAAACATTATTATTTTTTTTTTGTTTCTTTTCTTATTTCATTTTATTTGCTGCTTTGTTGTTTTGTTGCTTAGCGTTGATAATTTATTGGCGCAGAGCAGCAACGACATCAATCACTTTTTCGGTTCGCTTTTCAATGCAACTTTGCACTGAATGAAAACAAATGTTCAATTGCCGCAAAGTATGTAAAGTTTCATATTAACTGCAAATGAGAAAGGGCATATTCCCTACATGCTCAAGGATGCGACACAAAAAAATTTTAAATAAAATTGTATAAAACTAAATCAAATTTGGCACAATCGAAACTATAATTTGTGCATTAAATTTTTTTCGCGCAACAATAAAATTAAAAAAAAAAAAAAAAGTATATGTTTTAATAAGCATTTAAAAATATATATATTTATTTAACAATAGTTCGCATACTTGTAATTTGTTTTAAGGAAATATATAATTTGAATTTTAGAAATTCATTACATTATAAACTATTTTAATATATTCTTGTTGAATACAAGTTTATTGAGTATTCAGAAAGTTGTGTGTTTCTTTGAATCTGTATCTCTACGACTTGGTTGTTTCTGTTGTTGTCATTGGCTTTTGTGCTAATGGTTTCTTCGGTTTCATTTCGACATTGTTCGGTGGGCCATGTGGAAATGTGGAACTGTGCAACTGGGCAACTGGACCCTGTGCCCGGTTTATTGATGATTGGTTCGTCGCTGACAGCACAAAGGAAACTCAAAGCTGTGGCCCGACGACGACGACGTTGTGATTTGACTTACTGCTCGAGTTGAGTTGCAGCGGCCCAAAAATTGAAATTTGCATACAGTTGAGAGGCCTTTGAGCTCTTTGCTGACCAAAAATGGCAGCCGCCATGCAAATGAGCAAAGTAGCGCTCCTCCAGCTGTTGAGTGAGAGCAACTAACGCGGCTATCCGGCTATCCTTGGCTTGGTAATAAAGTGATATGCGTATATTGAAATAATGGGAGTATAAAATTAGCATAATAAAAGCCAATGTCCGAGGAAAGTGGCCACAGGATGCACAAATACTCACGAGCAGAGTACTTGGCACACACACAACCGATTCCAAATTCAACAATGAGCGATTCACGTAAACTCATTTCGCTTTTGAATGTCAGCGGAGCAATTGTCCAGTTTTGTGCTGGCATTGAGCTGGGATTGCATTGCAATTGGGATTGTTTGGAGTCATCCCAGAGAAAAGGGGGGTTGTCGGGTTTGTCGGCTAAGTGGCCAGAGTGTGACACGCATTTCAGTCACGCGCTTTGAAGTTACGTGCTGGACATTGGTTCAGAATGAGTATCTGCATCTGACGCTGAATATTGCGTGCGATGCTGAGCTGCGCGCGGCATTGGGTCAGAGACCGACCGGACGCCGTGCCCTGGACACCGCTTCGGACATGACACAGTTATGCGATTTATGTAACTGAGAATTATGTGTCAAAGCTACGAGAGTGACAATGACGCAGTTCGCTGCAGTTGCAGTTAACTGCTGCCGTTGCCGTTGTCGCCGTCGCTGTCGTTGCTTTAGCTGTTGACAAGAAAAATGTTCAGGCGCAACCACTGTGGAATGCGACATCGAAAACTAAATGCTCTCTCAGGTGGGGCACAGCTGAAAAACTGAGTTAGGGATGCAGATTGATTTTAACTTCAAAGTGATCAGTGAAATTACATTCGCAGTTCATTTATGTCTAAAGAAAGCTAACTAGAAATTTGAATTGAATTGCAATTAATAGTAAGCCTAAAAATAGCTGACTCATATTTAAAATATACTGTAAATAATTAACTGCTCATTATATGAAGAATATTAAGCTTGAAAATATCTACCTAATAAATTCTAAAGAATTAATTGCTAATGATATAAAGAAGTAAACTCTAGTAAAACTTTTCTCAGATATGCTTTAATATTCGTAATTTCATTTGAAATTGAAGTTTTATGATCTTTATGTACATAATAATATTACAAAATATGGAAACACAAAAATATATTTTTTAGCTGCCAACAACTTTTGGCAAAGCCATAGCAATTATGCGTAACATGTCTGTCTGTCTTCAACTTAGTTGTGCAGTTGTGCTGTTGACAACTGGCTAGGCGTATGCACAAGATCAGGTCCAGCATCTGACGTCAGCTCCTCCCGCTGCCTCTGAGCAGCTTGGGCAGTCGGCAGCTGGTCCGCAATAAAGTCAAGCCAAAATATGGCCACTGAAACGACAATGAGCAGTCAGTTTGCCAACTGGGCAGCGTCAGAATTCAAATGCCGTTCCATGCCTATCACACGACTCTCCCAAGCCAAAGACACAGTCGCAGCGCACAACTGATATGCAAATTGCTTGCCAAGGCTTCAAATGACAGCCACAAATACAAAGGCAGGGAGTCGTTGACAGAGTTGGCAGAAAGACAAACTAAAAGCGCAGTCTATCTCTCTAGTCGTACTGTAAAATGGGTCAAGCATGGGTGGTAAAATTATATCCAGACATTGCCATGTTTAATTACTGAGTCCGAAACTGTCCAAGTTGCCTGAGTCTGAGACAGATAAAATTGAAAGTTGCCGCCACTTCGCGGCGCAGTTTAATATAAAACGGCGCAAGCATGAATAATCTTTGACTATGAGATAATTCTCTGACTTTGAGATGCCCTTTGATTTTTGTACAATATTTAATTTTTATATATCAGAAATGCAAATTATTTATTAGGCTTATTTAGAGGTGAATATAATTGCAGTTTTATTTATAAAATCCATATTCATCCAAAAAATGAATCGATATTTTTTAACTGCATCGGATCAAATATTTTGATTTATTTAAAGTTAGTTTTTGGCATAAATTTTGGGGGTTAAAATAAAATGTGTTATATCTAATTATTTTCTCTACAAATAAACTTTCAATTAATGTACTCAAATTATTAACAAATTATTTTTTATATTTCTATACATAGCTTCAGTTTCATTAGGAAACTTAAAAAAATAATTAGATATTTTGCTTATGTTTATTATAAATTGGCGTCAATCTTTTTATTAGCTGCAATAACAGGTTTATTTAATTATGTATTGCATTAAATTAAAGATCATTTTAATAAGCATTATATCCCAAGAGCAAATTGCAAATGGATTTGAATTTACTCCGATAATAGCTCGACCCTCCGTTGAGGGTATTGCAGAATTGTGATTGCAATTTTTCTTGTTCGTTTGTCATTTCGTTGCTGCGTCACTTGGCCCAGTGTGTTTGCCTTTGTCTGAGCGCTGGTCTCGCCCGGTTCCTGTTTTTGCAGTGCCTCGATACACATGTGTCACCGGGGGCGCCTCGAGCTGTCGCAGGGGGTCAATTGCAATTGGGGAGCAGCTGTGTGGCTTGCTTTTGGGCTATCGGCCATTTTCTGGCCATTTGTTGCGCCATAATTTGACTCGTGGTGCTGCTCTAATTAATAGTTGGCCATTTGTGCAGTTGCCTCGATTTTTATCGGCACTTTTGAACAATTTATGTTTACGTTTATGCAGGAGAGCAACCAAACGTGGCCAATGGGGTTCAGAGTGGGGACAGAGAGAGAGAGAAAGAGAAAAAAGTGAGAGAGAGGAGTGTTTTTGCTATCAAGGGTTTTATGTGGGCAGGATATGGCTTCGGTTAGCCGGCAGCAATTGATAATGAATTCCAGGCAGGGAGCCGGTCAATTCATGTGCATTTGATATGAGGCCGGACGAGGATGATGGCTCAGCCAGAGATGAACGGACAATTTCCTAAAATTAAATTGAAAATACTACGCTCCCTACATTTATATATATGCTATATATATGTATATATTGCTTAGCGTATTCTTCCCCGACTCCGAAAAAGAAAAGGTCACGAAAAACCATTTCAATTTGCGTTTTTCGTTTTACGCTCTACGTTTTTTACTTGGCGGAAATATTGAATTGGTTTGTGGAATGTTTTCATTATGCGCTCGGAAAAGCGAAAGCTTTTTGGGTTAAATGTGCCAGCAAATGCTACCAAAATTGTAAATGGCACAAATATCCGAGCCCAGCTCGACCCTTGTCTAACTGCAGTTCAAAATAGATTATTGGAGGCCATTCAGGTGATTTCGATTACGGGTTTTATTCCCTATCTCGCCCCACTTCCAGCTTGCCCAGCCAATGGCAATTAATGTTATTAACATTGGCCCGCAGACATTGAGTCAATTCTACAAGTTGAAATATGGTTTGGGTCGGTGGCACACCCATTAAGCAATTTCAAATGCAATTTGCCAATCGCATTAAATTGCGAGCCAATTGTTGTTATTGTTGTTGTTGCTGGCACATTGCAACTTCGGTGGCAATTTGACAAATTTTATTGTTTAAGCTCACCTCAACTGAAACGTTATTAATACCTTAATGCATTGTATTCCGCCAGCTGAAAGGGGCCACAAAGTGCTCTTTGGGCGTGCAACTTCAGCTTTACGGTTCACACATGACAAATTATCGCAATAAGCAGCAGTCGTTGAAAAAGGGTAACCAAGCCAGTGAGCATTTAATTAAAGAGCTTTTTTAACCATACCTAGATTTATTTCCACTTAATTCTATCGTTCACCAAATATTGTCTCTTAAACTCATATTGTGTGTTTACTACGATGTGTGATTCGTTTTTCTCAACCATTAAATCAGAGTTAACGAGCATTATAACAACCAACTAATATAAACAACCCATAGGTGAGCTACTTTAAGAATGATTTAAGATGGTTAAAAAAATGAGTGAAATTACGTTGCTGTATTAGTTAATTTACTCTTAACCACATAAACCAAATATAGTAAATTCCTCAAATAATTGTGAGTTGGTTACTTTAATCTAATTAAATTCGAGTGTATGTTCCCTATAAGAAGTGTGTCAATGTAAAGTCTAAAGGTCGCTGGGTTACAGAGTATATAAATCTGTCATCATGTTGAACAATAAACGCACGACTTTTGCTTATATCGCCGCCTGTCAATTGCAACTGGCGCAAAATATGATAAATCAATATATGTATATATGTATATAAAAATGCATATGCGGCGTATCTGGTGTAGAATACATATATATTATATATTTGACTGGCATATGCTGCACTCAGGTATTCGAGTCGGCTGTCAGTTGAGGGCTGTGTGTGCCATAAAGTAGACAGGTTCCTATGGGCAGTCATGGGTTAAGTGGTTTTTTAGCAAGGTGTTGCGGGTGTGTGTGTGAGTGTGTGCTTCAGTGGGCTGGGGGCGTGACTCAACACTGTTGTGGCCTGACGCCTGCTGTGCAGCGATTGCGGCTTTTGTTTCTTGGCGCTTTGAATGCATTACATAACACCTACGCGTTAACATCGGAATTGCTGTTGGGGGCGTTGGCAACGGAGTGTTAAACAGCTGTCCAGCGAGTTCTATAAATTTTGCTGATTGATTTTTATTGAAACGCGCGCAGCTTGATATCGCCCTGATGACAATTCCATAAATTCTTAATATACATTTACATATTTTGTTCACTTTTGTGGTTGTGATTTTATTTTTGAATCTCTTTTTTATTTTTTTTTTTGCATGCGGGTTTCGATTTACATACAACACACGATTTATGAAGTGACAAAAGCCGCTTTGTTTTTGTGTTTGTTGGCCCCCAGTTGGCTTACAGTTAAGGTCCGATATTTATCTGCTCAATGTGGCAAAAGGGTCTTTGCAACCGGTTTGCCACTTGCATAGCTGCAAACTCCGACGACTGCGGCTGCTGCAATATTATTAATTTCATGCGCAATTTTTAATCTAGTACGTGATTTAATTCGCCAAACGGGCAGCTTGAAGTGGCTCTAAATACAATTTAGTTGCCGACCAAGACGATTGTGAGTTGCGTCTCGCTCGCGTCTAGCCCCCAAGTTAATTTGCAAATGACTTTTTATGCCTCTGGTGGCCAGGCCCAAGACATCGCTGATTGGCCACGTTTACAAAATTAGTCCTCTGCTATCCCATCCCAGTCCATCCTATCCTATCATAACCTGACCATGGATCCTACTGTCCAGTAGGCAGTTGATGAAGTGGTCGCTGTCTCCGTGGTCGCTCGCCCATCTAAGCCAAGTCAATTAACGTTGCGAGAGCCCGAGCGTAGGTGGCTCTGCATTGGCTACCTGTATTTCTGCCATTTTCATGCTGCTGCTGCTGCTGCTGTTGCCCTTGTTGCTGTTGTCTATTTGGTCAGATTTGCATCGCATTGTGCGACAATTTCTGCTGCACTTGCTGCAAATTGCCAGCGCTGTGGCAACTCTTCGCGCAGCTCGTGGCAAGTTCCAAGCGGTCTCAAATGATTACAAATGCGTTTGTTTATGCAGTGTGCCAACTCAGGAAAAGTGCACAAAATGATGACAAAGCGCGCGTATTTTGCATTTCAATTAGCACACACACATATACACTCACACACACATCTATCTGCACATCTACACATCTACACATATCCCTTCAATGGCGGTTAGTAAATGATTATTTGCCCTCAAGTGAAAAAGTTAGTACTTAAACTTCCCACATTCCTCGGTCCTATTCTTAATTGCTAATGAAAAATAAATTGTTCAGGTTGTTAAAGAAAATATTTATTTTAATTTCTTTTTTTAAAAGCGAAATCAAAAAAAATACAAAATATATTTTGAAATGAGTATTTTTAACTTTATGCAAATATATTTAGTTTTCAATATTTGCATTGATTTAGTTATTTCCACAAAATTTGAGTTTCTGCTCTAGTAAATGCTGACGAGAATAAAATAGTTCAGGCTGTGAAAGACAAAAATATTTATATTTGAAAATATCTTAAGATCATGTAACATCGAATAACACACTATTTAAAGAATTTGCACAAAGGATCTGATTAAAAACAAAAATTAATTATTATTTCTAGTTTAAGCACATTATCCTGATTATCCTTTGTATTATTTGTCATTACTTATAATGGTTAATTTAGATTTAATTGGATAGTTTTATGTTATTTTATTTGCTTTGCTTGTCATCAGAGTTTTCGTGAAATCGATTACCGCACAAACATAAAAAAAAGAACATTCCCGAAATACGAAAAGTCAATTTGGTTCCTTGCCACGTCCAGTTCGAATTCCATGTCAATCCCTTCAACAATACACATAAGCTGGACATTGCGGCCACTAGACGCATGCGATTGCATAAAGGATTTTATATTTGTCGGCGCGTTGTGCTTCGCCATTCGTTGAGCATCCATAGGCCAAACTCGGCGATTTTTTCTAGTTAAATTCTGTTTTTTTTTTTTTTCGTTTATTGTGTTGTGCGGAATATTTGCAATGTTTTGTTTGGCTGCAGAGTCTCGGGCGCCAGCACTATTTGTGGTTGTAATCCCGATATTGTGCCGAGTGCACTGCAATCACCCAAGTGAACAACAATCACAATGGTGACTACGGCAACAGCATAAACACTGATGTCTCTACAGAGCAGAAAAATGACGCATACTTTATATTAATACCACCACGCTTTTTAAAAATATTTGAAATATTGTCAATGAATAATATTACTTGGTATTTCGCGTAGTCTTAGTTAAAATAAATAAAAAAATGTTGAATTGTTTTATATATTTATTTATTTATTTATGTTTATTAAATGTTTGATGTGTTAATTGTCGCAGAATTTATATTTACCCGATATCTTGTCTATGCACAATTCTGACCTACATTCGATAAAATTATAAAAATTAAATAATAAAATAAAATAAAAATTAATTTTTTAAAATTGTTATCCATTCATTTTTATAAATTTATCAGTGATTATAGAAGAGAAAATGAAGCGTTCCTTAAATAACACATTGTTTCCAGTATTGAGTATTTTTTATTGTTGTTGGTTTTTTTAGTTCAGTGTCAGTTGTAGTAGTATAACAAGGGCATTTAGTGATTTTCGTTTTGTGACTGCATTTATAGACTGCCTTCCACGTCAGTCTTGCTGCTGACTCCTAGAGAGGGTCTCTGGTGGGAGCCAACATCATCGTCATAAGCGCATCACAACGGTAAATGCCAAGCGATGGACAGCTGGACTGTGAGCTGGAATGAAGTGATACGAAAGGCGAGGGGCGAGAGGCGAGGGCCGAGACACACTCCAGTCAATATGCAGTAAAAACCCAGTTGCCGGACAGGCCAATTAGAGCGAGATAGGGAAAAGTGCCAACAGTCGAATGGGAGCCACAGCATTAATGCTAAGCCTCATCGGATCTCGTGCCTCGCACGTCTAACGCTCCAGTTTTCATTTTGGGCCCGGAGGCCCAATATTTCGCGCTAATCGAGTTGTTACATTTACGGGCCAACAAACTGCCGTCACAATCATCGTGGCTGCTGCTGTTGCTGCTGCTGCTGCTGCTGCTGCCAAATGTCAAGAGTTCAAACGCCTTGAACTTGATGCGAAACGTGGCCAAGATGCGAACGTGAGCAAATGGCAACGAGTAAAATGCACTTTTATGCTTGTGGCCTAAATACACTTGGCCAAAAACGGCATAATGGCTTTCTTAACTGATTGGCTGTAGGACGATCCACTTTTATGGCACACGTCAAGTACTTAAGATGCTCTAAAAATGAACATCAACTAAATATGCTGTAGATTCGTGGGCCTAAAGTTACGAGATTGTTTCGAAGCTCTAAGATCACAACATCTCGAAAATTATATTTTTCTCTGTGCTTTCAGTACAATTTACCCTTGAACGTTTTTTCTTTTCCAAGTCTCAATATTATTTGCCAATCCAAAATGTTTTAATAAACTTATAGGATGTATATTTTTGAATTATTTTTATGAACTACTACTTTCCTATTGAAATTTAAAAATGTTTATTTTTAGAAAAAGCTTGTAAATTTTTAAGATTTATGATTTAATGTTTCAACATTCTAAGTGTATATTATAAAATGTTTTTTGGTTTATGCGTACTAAGTATTCTACTAAAGCTCTAACGAATGTTTTTCCCATAAGTGAAATCTGACTTTATAAAAAATAATTTAACAACTCATAATTTATAATATTCTATACATTCCTTAGAATCACAAATCAATTTTTATATTTAACTACAAAGAAAAGTAGTTCAAGAATTCACTAGTTTCAAAACAAAATGTATTAACAAATGTATTTAAAGTTTAATCGTTTTTATATAAATGAGTGTATCTGTAAATCGTGTGAGCTCGCTTCAACTGCAGCGGTTACCTGAAGTTCAGGCATCTCAAATTCTGAGCCCGACAATCGCCAGATCAGAGCGCGAGCGCATTCGCGACTTTTGTCTGAACGTTGGCAGCGGCGGCAGCTTGCAACTCTTCTGCCTGCAGGCGACGTAGCGATGGGCAGCGCAAGCACAAGAGAGAGAGAGAGAGAGAGAGAGAGAGAGGGAGATAGAGAGCTGCGCACAGCTTGAAGTCGTTTGGCAAAAGTAAGAAATCATAGAGCGCAACTATTGTAGCTTCCATAATAAATGCTGAAAGGTGTTAACTGAGCGCATATTTCGCGCAGTGTAAAGCGGCCCGCGCAGCCGTCAACGCCACTGATTATGATGCATGACCAATGCCCCAACGCTGGACTGTGGACTGCGGACTGCAGACTGTGGGCTGCGTGTGGAGCACATGTGGTGCAGCGGCGACAAGTGAAAGAGATGCCGCTGCCTTGATGAACTCGGGAACTCGAGCCTTGGGCCTGGGACTCAAACTGAGAGCGAGTCTGAGACTGAGGCTGAGGTTGAGATTGGCGCGGACATAATGAAAGCCCATTATGAGTCGTCCAGTGTCCGTCCCGCAGGCGGTCGAGAGGCCTTTGGGCGCAGGGGCATCTTTTGTAATTGCGTGCACTCCACCGACTTTGTCTACTGACATAATGCAAATGCAAATTGCTGCTGCCACGCCCCAGCGAGCCAGCATTACGATTTCAACAGCTTAACCCTACGCTGACCTCGGACCACCCATCAAATAGAAATAGCAAAATAGTAAAATAAAATTCACTCGAAATAAAAATCAAAACAAAAACACACAATGCCGGGAAAATGCAAAATATAACCACGACCACAATACAACACAACACACAATCAGCAAATGGCCAAAACTCCAATTGAAATGATGAAAAGCAATAGAAAAACGGGCCCAAAACAGCGAACCAAGTCGAAACCTTGACGTTCTAAAATGCCAATTATAACTAGCGCAAATACAAAAGCTAACTCTTGTGGCCCCCAATCAGCCTCCGGCTCACCGCCATCACCCAGAGCTCTTTGAAAGCCGACGTATACCCTTAATGTAAACAAATATTGTTTTGGATTTTATTCATTTTTTGCCTTTGTTTTCCGTCCGTGAAACTTGCAAGAGAGCTACGAAGTAGAGTGTTTCAATGTTGGGCATATGACACATACAACTTTTCAAAACAATTATATTTTTATTTAATTATTTATTATATTGTATAGAGGTCTATGATTAATTATCTAAATTACAACCATTCATAAATTTAATGCAAATATTTATATTTATATTTGAAAAATATAACAACTAAAATTTATAATATGATTAATATAATAAATTATTTGTATATCAGTTTTTATATAATAAAACGTATCATACAAGATGTCATAATGTTCAGATTTGTATAATGTGTTTATTGTAATAAAAGTGTATTATTAAACTTAGCTTTGATATCTTAAATTATTTTTATGTATTAAAGTTTATGAACTCAAACGATTACATTATTTCTCATTTATTTATGTTGTTTAATAATAATAATAAAATTCATTAATTGCTGAAATTTTACAAAAGCTGATTGCTCTTATCTAGGATATTTGGTCAAGTCTTTTACCTAAATAGTTTCGTTTATAGTTTATTTGAAAGTGTAATTATTATTATTGCCTTATATATACTACTTTTAAAATTGTAACTTAATTTCTCAAGTTATTTAAATATCAGAGTCTAAAGTACTGAAAGTATTGCATTGGTTTTTGTAGAGAATTTACTGTAGCTGATTTCAGTTCCATACAACGTCCAAGTCTCTCTGTTTGCCCCTTAAGAAAAAAATAATCGATTGTTTGCTGTTTTTATTTCGCAATATTTGTTTGTTTTTCCAATTCAAAATGTGAATTAGTCGAAGTTACCTGCACCCCCACACCTGACATGCCACAACAATTGACCTGGTAATTGGCAATTGCTTTTGTTATTGTTTTGCCTAATTGAAGTTGCAATTATTTATTGGATGCAAATTGATTGACTGTCGGCTCTGAAAATGCTTGCACCTGCAGCTGCTCAGTTGGGGCAAGGAGCACGGTGGCATGCCACACTCAACGACCCACTTGAAAAGCCAATCGGCAAAAATGATGTGATTCAGCACTGTTTGCAAAGTCCTCGTACAGCGCTGACAAATTTCCAGATGCTAAAGTGAAAAGTTCTTTACGTGCCAGCGGAAGTCATACAAGAATACCAATGACGACGACGACGATGAACACAACGACGAAGACTACAGTAACTCCTGTGCGTATGTAAATGATACTTGTAGCAACAGCAGCACCAGAAACTGAAAGCGGGAATCTCTAAGGATGCTCTCTGGCCACAGAGAAATATGTTATGTGAAGCTGACAGCAAAATTTTTCCCCGTCTGGCCAAAAGTTTTGCTCGACAGTTGTTGGCTGAAGCCACATCGAGATTCTTATGTTAATTGTTACCATAGGTGGAAGTAATAAAATATTTTGCTACATTATCAACTACCGCAAGTTCCGCCGTAAGTTTGCCTGCCCCTCTTTATTATGCTTTGTCGCATTCAATGTCTGGGTTAACTGCAAGCGTCCTAAGTAGTTGCAAACTAATGAGAGGCTGCTTGTGAATCTCTTTCATGGCTACGCACCTTTTAAGCCAAAAATGCTTTGCTGGATAAGTGCAATTAGTAAAGTCATCACAATGTGAAGACGTAGAAGAAGCCTCCAAAATAACTACTCAAATTAACATTATTAAACAACTTTAGAATAACAAATATGCTTTAAGAAGTTTGCGATAAGTTTGATATTAATTGCAATCAGTTTTTATAGAGAATTTTACCTTTCCAAAAACCTAAACAACAAACAATTCAATGTTGACACACCCGCAACTTAAAATCTTTCATTTCGCTTGCTGACAATCTATTGTTCAGTTTAAATCAGCTTTTGTGATTTGACAGACAATCTGATGATCGCATCGCATTATCAGTTACAACGCTATTTGACTGCTAATTGATTCGATGTTGAGTTGTTGACCACTCAAAACCTATATCATACTTATTTCGCTTTATGCGCAATTTATGTGAGAAGAATTGCCAATTGAAAGCAATCAAATTCGCAAAATTATTATTATAATTCCGTCTGCTTATTAAAACTACAATACAAATCGAATCGATATGTTGATCACGTTTTGATTTCGGGCCGTTTATCAAAGATATTGCGATTTTGTCAGTGCCAACTGGAGTTAATGCTTTCAGTTTTTTTTTTGTTTTTTTCAAATTTGTAAGGAGTTGAAATAAAAAAATTCTTCAATCAAAAAGGCAATTTCCAAGCAGCTGCAAACGATTTGAATTTAGATTTGGCATTTTACTGTTTTTCGCAATGCCCCAAAGCGGCATATATCGTTATCTGCATGTTGTTATTGTTATTGTCAATGGTTATTAAAATGTTTTACAAATGTTTCTGTCCGCTAAAGCGATCAATAGACAAAAACTGGACATCGACTCGGCAATAACATGCAACATACTTGTGTGCCCTGTTGCCGTCTTGCTTCTCGCATGCATGTTCGTGTGTTGATTGTGTCTTGTAGTACGATTTACCGATTTTGTGATTTGGGTTAGCGAAAATTGCGCATACGCCGCGTTCGACCCGCAAGCAAAACGCAAAATGCAACGCGCCGAAATGCTGCAAAATGTGCGACCGAATGCGAACGCACAAAATGATTGCAAATGCAATTGGCAATTGGCAAATATAATTATCAAGTTGATTGGCCGGATTTTCCAGTTGCGTCTAATTGCAGTTACCGGCTTAGTGGGCACAATTTAATTGAATTTTTGGGCGTTTTTATTAGCAACATTTCCACGGGCTGCTTTCAATTTGAATGCTTACCTATTTGGGAATTTCAAATACCAAAAAAATATCCAGTAGCAGCAGGCAATTGATGAAATGAGCATAAAAGTTGCATTTTGCTTGACATTTGATTGATTGACGATCATCGTCTGAGGGGCTGACAATCAGATTATTATGGTAATTCGATCGGCGGCACGACTATCAGGTGAATAATAATAAAGTGAATAAACGCCAAATGAATGGAATAACTAAAAAAAATAACCGAATATAAAAATACACTACAATCAACAACTAAATGTTAGTGAACAATAAGAATATAAATACATTTTGATATACAACAAATTTTCTTATACAAGTTTTCTGTTTGAAAACAATTTCATATGCGTTTATAGTTCTGAGAGACTCCGTTTGAAGTGCAGGATAATCACCACACTCAAATCTCTTACTGCAAGGCATTTGGCGATACAAATTTATTGGCAGCGGCTAAAGTGAAAGGATTTACATGGCCAGGCCCCCAATTGCAAGTGTTGTCGCTTTAGTTTGTCTCCCTTTGTGAGCTTTGGATCGAGTCTGGCTTGCATGTCAAATTAATTGATCGAACAGACAACGAGACCTGATGTGTTGAGAAATGCTTGACGGCAAGTGTTGCCAGGTGTCGATTTCGTGTGGCAGTGGCACTTCATCAGATCTCGGCACATTGATTGAAAATGAAAAGTGGTTTCTTTTGCTCACTTGGCTTTTGCAGTTGAAGTGAAAGTGAGCTGCACTTAAACTAACAAGACGCCAAATTTATTGCCAATCATTTGAGTTATACATACTACGTATATAATGCGATGCTAATCACGGTAATAACACACGGCAATCAACATATCAAACTGCTGCGAAACTAACTCACATAATCGCAGGCAATAAATTATAGAATCAAATCTCCATCTAGATCTGCAAAATATAGCAACTTTAACGTTGAGTTTTGTTTTAAAATAATTGAACTCAGAAGTTGAAATTTAGTTTCGACGTGTATGAATTATTAGACTCTAAAACTTCTGATCTTTATAAACAATCAACGATCGGTGAAATGTTAGCAGATGCATCAAGTAGATTGTGATGGTTATATGGTTTTAGGAATCTTCCTGTAACCACACTTGGTCTAATGAATTCTATAAAAACAATAAACAGACAGACTAATTCGGTCGATTAATATAAAAAAATAAAAGAGTACCAGGGGTATATTGATAGATAGGAGAAACGACCCCCCCCCCCCCCCCCCCCCCCCCTTCCCAAAACTCCAAAATACAAAAAAAAACATACCCCCCCCCAACACCAAAAATAACCCCCCCCCCCCCCCCCCCCCCCCCCCCCCCCCCCCCCCCCCCCCCACACCCCCCACCCCCCCCCCCCCAACACACCCCAACCCCTAAGGCCTTTGGGGCCCCAGTTTTTTTGAACCCTTCCCCCCCCCCCCCCCCCCCCCCATTACCCATAAAAAAACTAAATATAAAAAAAAAAATATAATAATAAATCTATATTAACTATTAAGACTAACTTTGAGATTCAAAATGTTAAGTTATAGATTCTGCGTGAAGCTATTGTGAATTATTTTCTTAAATTGACCGCTGGCTTTGTTATAATCATTAACTGCAATACAAAAGTCAATCAAAATGCTGCTCCTTTTTGCAACTGCAAATCTCCAAGCATTTTTACATTCCAATATTTTTTCTAATCAGAAACTGTTTCACATATAATTCACAAACTTCGTGTGGTAACAGAGAGGAGATTGAAAACTGTGAGGGGTGTTTAGCTGCTGACACGGCGCAATTCACAGAAACTCATATAGAGCATAAATTTTGGCCAGCTTCAGTTGGCTTTGGCTCCCATATACATATGTTGGGCGTGGCAGTTTGTGCGCCTTGTGAAGACATTTATTATGTTTGCCATGAAACAGAAATCGGCGAAAAAAAAGGTTGGCAGCCAGGCAAAACTGTCGGCGACAATTGCAAATGAAATATA
Source organism: Drosophila siamana (assembly GCA_035047445.1). Lineage (NCBI taxonomy): Eukaryota > Metazoa > Arthropoda > Insecta > Diptera > Drosophilidae > Drosophila > Drosophila siamana. Next base: position 644,366 of record JAWNPP010000015.1, on the reverse strand, counting down.
ATTTTCATATTTTATAGACACTCTCATATTCACAGACAAACAGATACATATAAGTACACATACATTCATTCAGATAACTTCAGCAGCATTTTCGGGGCATACAGCGTAATAAATGGACGTCACATACTCTTTTTATTTTCAACTCTTTTCAGTTTTTTTCTTTTATTTATTCTGTAATTTATGACGAAAATTAATATGCAGCGTTTGAATTTTGGGCTTGGGCCAAGCGAGGCGCAACCTGACGTCTGACGAAAATGATTAGTGAATTTATGTGAAATTTATGCAAACGACGCAAACAAATTAATACGGCAATTATACGCCTCGAAAATTTGCCGACAAGTTGAGTTCTGACACTTGTTTAAAAATGGTGACAAAACTGTGTTCACGTTTTAATACTCCGCTCGAAGTTGTTATCGATTCGGTCATTCATCTATATAAAATAGAATTTATCAACTGGATTTAAGGTTACAGTTGAAATTTCAGAATTGCATCTGTAAATTAATAATTACTTAACCATTTTACCATTTAGGTTTCGATATTTTAGGTAAACATCAACCTGAGGCGATTTAGAAATATTATAGACCTTAACTTCTTTTTTTAATATGCGAGTCATACGTCTACATAGACCTATATGCCACAGAAAAGTTCTATCTCATTACCTAAACAAATCACATAATTTCTCACTTTGACTCATAACCCAAAAAAAAACTGAATATAATTATAAATGTAGGAAAATAATATGAAAAGATTTGGAACTGACGCCAAGTAATTTGCATAAAGAGCAAGAGAAACTGAAATGTTAATTAAATCAAAAGAATATATATAAATTCCGAAGACCTATATCCATAATTGTTTGACACCTCAAAAATATTACCATCTACATATGTACATCGACTGCAAGTGCATATCAATGAATTCAACTGGGCTCGTGAAGTTCAAAATAAATTAACAAAATAGGTATTGACTTGGAGATACATAGATTGATCTGTGAACGGAATATTTGATTTATTTATTAATAACTCACTGAATTCTATAAAGACTAAACTATCGACACACAGCTCGAACCCGAAAAGTAAGTTTCAGTTGTCCTACAAGATTGTGTGCAAAAATAAAACTTAGAATTTAGCGACATTGGAAAAAATCGAATAGTTGTGCATTTAAAATCGCAATTAATGCAAGAAGCATTATTTTACTATTTATTATTTGCCAACTTATTACAGTTCATTGGTTTACATTTGAACGAAATATTTTTCGTCATTGGATCGAAAAAATTATACCAATGTTATTATACGTGATTATTCTTCGATGATCTTTATTTACTTTTAAAAAATCTTGTTCGTGGCATAGGGAAATAAATCTACGTTACATGTAGTCAAAAAACAACATTCATGGTGTCAATGTACAATGAGAGTTTAAATCATGGTTTTGTAATAAATAAAAGGCAATAATTACGAATTTAATATATAAAATACCTATTAATTTGAGCCAATGTCTGCCAAAGAAAGTCAAGATTAATTACAGAATGCGAATAGAAAACTTTTGATGTAGTGAACATTTTAGATTTCACAGTGAACACTGTACTTTGATCACTTGGGAAACAGGAAAATTATCATAAAATTGCAATAAAAATGCTGCAAAAGGAAGGGCAAAAAGTTCAACAGCAACATTGCTGAATCTTTTGTTGTGGCGGCCAGTTGTCGCTGTAGTTGTTATTGTCCTTATGACAACTTTGTCCAAGTGCCGCAAAAAGTGTAGACAGCCAAACATAAATCAGTGCTTGTTGCCGTTGACATACTCTTTGGCGAATCGATGCTGGAACGATCTGACAATAAATTATTGCATATTTGACAGTAGCGAATGGCCAGAGAATGGACGGAGGAGGCCCTTCTGGATAATCAGTCTTAATTGATAAGTGCGTTTTTGCTTGACGCACAAAGTACTCGTAGTTGAAGTCGCATTTGTCTTATCACTGCATTCGTTAGCCGTGACCACAACGTGTTGCGAGTTACGCCATAAAATTACCAACTCACAAGATTGCTGGCTGCGCGTTTGCTTCGGGTTTATCAATTGTGTTAATCTGGCGACATTATGTCAAACAAGGACAGGACCAAGCAGCGTGTGATATGCTCCCAAACGAAGCCAACTAAATGCGCCAATGCACTGGGCCCCCTTTCCAAAATGATCGATGGCGCGCAAACGCATTGACATATCGACATGCATCTTGCATTATTAAGCAACGTCTGGAATTTTAAATGAAGACCGAGACGGAACCGAGCACCATCCACGGAAATATTCTTGTCGCAATCCCCATCCCCATCCCCATCCCTATCGCCATCATCATCATCATTATTATCGGCATCAATGGTGTGTTGTTCTTGGTGCAGCTCTTCCTCAGCGTTGTTGGCTTGCGACGTTTAGTTGCGATTGCTATCGTAATGATGCGTCCAAATGGCATTCACATTTATTCTATGGACATTCTCCTTGCACACTCACTCGCATTCACACGGCACTCGCTGGCCAGCCAGCCGTGGAAGGGCAGCTCCCAACAAGCAGTTGCAGTTGCAGTTGGCAATGCGGCAAAATTAATAATTTAGCATCAACACCAATTGGCGGAGCCATCAGCCCATACGCAATTGACAACAGAAAAAGGATAATAAATTATATTTTATTTCTTTTAAATGCTAATGCTCATCAACATTGGTCTCAGCTCTCTGCCATGTCTCTGAAGTGGACACTCTATAAAAATGAACGCTGTACAACAAAGCTCATTAATAATTCATAATTTGCAGGTACTTAAAGTTTTCAATTTATCAAACACATATCAGAAAATATTTATATTCTTAAAATATAGTTGCATACTTTAAATGAATGTTATTATATTTAGAACACATTCCATTGTTTCTGATGTTGACACTCTAAAAAAATGAATGCTGTACATCATATTATATTAGTAATTCATAATTATCAGTTTTCAGTGCATCACTCAAATATAAAAAAATAAAACATTTATATTTTTAAAATATAGTTGCATACTTTAAATGTATGTTATTTTATGTCCAGCACTTATCCCCATCTCTAATGTGAATATTCTATAAACATAGATGCTGTTCAGCAAAGCTTATTTATAATTTATAATTTGAATGTGCTCTAAGTTTACAGTTTATATGTCAAATATAAAAAACATTGATTGAAAATATAGTTACACACTTTAATAAAATATTTTTTATAATTACACTTTAATATTACACTCTCTAAATATTTACTTTATTTAGCTTTCACAAAATTGTTAGCTTGCCAAATGTATTCAATTTACTGCGACTGCATTTATCAAAGCATAATGAAGTACCAATTAATTATGGAATGATTTGAAATCAGAAAAGTATAATTTGATGAGCAAAAGTTATGAACTACGAAGAGATTTGTTGTTTATAGCCCTTGCAAACTGCATAATAATTGACAAATAAAATTATAATTGAATTGCAAATTTGAAAATGGGCAAAATGTTAAAGTGCAGAATGGAAAATCGAAAATGCGTAAACATGCTTCCCACTAGATGCGAATATTCACACAAATGCAACACAATTTGCCACGCCGCATAGTGACTCGATTTCATTTAAATATGTTACTTTGTAAACAAAAAATTTTTTTAATAAATATTTTAAGAATTCCTTAAATATATTATGATTTTCTTAAATTACTAAAATTAAGTTTTTTCCACGTTAAAGAGATTAAAAACGCAACAAAAAAAAACAGTAGTTTTTAATTTATAAAATTTTCAACTAGTTAAATTGAAAAAACGCGAGGAAGATTAAAAAAAAATTTAAAAATATATAGATTTATTTTTTAAATTGCTGAGTACATTTTATTATTAATATTTATAGTTAATGTGGAAAATTCAGAAAACTATCTTTGGAGAAGCCTTTGCAACACATACATGTATTTATACAAATTTAAATTCAAATTTTCCGCAATAGAAGAATACATCAAATTTCATTAAAATTGTATATTTTATGTTAGAAAATGAAACTTCACTTTTTCGCATTCAATTTTCGAAAATCAACCCACTGTGCGCCGGCAAATTCATAATGTGTATTTAGGATTGTAATATTTACACCTATTGGCAATGTCCCCTTTTTATATGGCAAACAGTAGAAGAATGAGCAAGGCTCAATATTTGATGGAGCAATTAAAATATATAGCTCTATAGTATACTAGAAATGTGCATAAATAGTAATTATAATGCGCGTGATGTTTGGCCGAAATCGTTTTGAGTTACCATCTGACACACCTCTGTGATATTGATATCAATATGGCAATAAAAATCAATCAATCAAAATGTTAATTAACTAACCGACTGTTTATTTACGTTTAATTTTTAATTAGCATGTCTGGACCAGCAAATTTAATAACAACTCAAGCGCTTGACACCCGACCAAATGGAATGTTTTTATATCTATCTATCTAACTATTAAATAGGCGAAAAAATTCAGCTAATTATCAAGTAGATAATTTGTATATATATAAATTATGTGAATTAATTAATGAATTAAAAAAAGGTTTTATTTCATTTTCCTTCATTTTTACAATTTGAAGGTAGAATAATTAGTATAGCAAAAAAATTAAAATGTATATGATTAAGAATGGTCATCTAATAAAATATAACCAACTTAGATTTTAAATATATTCATCATGTGAGTAGTCCAAGTGTAATGAAACTGTTCGACACAATTTTCTTTAATTTGTATATTTTTCATATTTTTAATTATTCACTAAGCTAATTTGTTATGTTAGTAAAGATAAAAATTACTTTTCTCATTTTATTAGGCCATACCACTAAATAATTGAAAGAATATTTTTGTAAGCCAGAGACAATGAGAATTCAATTATGCAGCTGGCTTTGCAAGTCGAAAGCATACACATATAACTATAAAAAAACAATTTATTTACATGTCAAAACTTCTGGAACTATGTCAATTGTCAATATCGAAAAAATGAATCGCAACTTTAAGAGCGCAACTGAACTTGGCTGGTAGCCAGGGGAATAGAGGAAACGAACGAAGGCAGTAGATAATGAAATGCATTTGGCCAAGCGGCAACTGCTGAAAAATTAAGTAGCCCGCCACGATTTATGAGTTGCCAGAGAAAAACTTTTCGCGCGGGGGGTTTTGAGAAATCTTAAAACAACTAAGCAGTTTTCCATTGCAACTTCTACTTGGGGTTATTCTCATTGTTTTTGTTTTTCGTTTTGTGTTTTCTTCTGTAAGCGCCTCGTTCCCTGCTTTGGCTTTGGCGCTGCGATTTGTCAAGACGAAACGTGGCCAACTGTCACTGCAACTTGGCTGCACAACTTGGCCTGCCAAAGAGCACAAATACAAAAGTTACTTGCTTAGAATTTATCTACTGTCAACTGTCTTCTGCTTCTGTTGCTGCTGCTGCTGCTTTTTGCTCCTGACCATTAAAAAAGTTATGACAGTGTCCTTGTTGACTGCGTTACAATTTTTCCTGGCGAGCTCCTTGTTTTGGCAGCAAATACTTTTGCAGCTTACTGCTTTGTTTGTTTGTTGCTCACACAGAGGCGGCTGGCTGTGCCATCTATGTCTGCCATTTAATGCTGTAACTTTTATGCATACATTTGAGATTTATTGGGCAATGCTGGTACGCCTTCACTTCGCCGCCCAGCTGCTGGTCAATGACTGCAATAAAGAGTTTTATATGACGAAGTGTAATGCAACAACGCCCTCCAACGCTCATTAGCCATGGCCAAGGCGACTTACTAGACGGGCTTTTAAGCAGCAGCAGTAGCCGCATCAACTTCAGCATCAGCATCAGCTTCGGCGCAAGCAAGCGCAAAACCAGTTATGGCCAATGATGTGACATGATTGCAGACAGATTGCAATATACGAGCAAAAGCCGGCGAAACTGTGCAACAAACTGCTGCAACTGGCACATAAAACACAGGCCATACAAGTTGTCAGCTAGTTGGCAGCTGCACGGAAACATTTGCTTCCTTAAACAGTCAACCGCTGCCAGCTTGCCGCGACCAAAGCCAAGACGCACACCGCCACAGCGACAGCCACCGATACTTAGAGCAGTGCTGCGAACATGACCACGACTAAGACTAAATACAAACTCAACTCCGGCTGCAGCTCCCAACAGTCCAAGTCCAAGATGCAATGCCAATGGCTTAAAATATGGTCAATGGAATTTTTATAGATTTTCCAAAGACACGGAGAGCCCGCACAAAAAGTGCGCAACAAAATTAAATGCATTTCATAATTTCAGAAGCCAAGTAAAAGTCGGGATCGGTCTATGGTTCGATTACTACACTCAAAAAACAAGGTAAGTTATTTAGAAAATAAAAATATTAATTAATTGCATGCGACTATTAGAACTAATAAAAAGGGTGCAAAAATCTCGAAATCTAAAGGTGTAAATTTCTATGTCATTTTTAAAACATTTTTTAATTTGTTTATATTGAATGCAAATATCTATTAAGTGGCGATTCTGTCAAAATCAGCTTTTAAATTTTTAAAAAAAAAAAATGGTTTTTTTTTTTATTTTTTCAGCTGCAATACAATGAATACATTTTGTTTGACATATTTTATTTAAAACGGAGTTCCCCAATTTGTATTGTATTTACTTTAATTGTTCATAATTCTTAAAATAAAATGCAATATATTTTCATGAGAAAATTAAACTTTTGTAAGAGCTATTTTTTATTAATATCTGGATTTATATTAAATTGTTTTTTAAATGCATTAAATTTATTTGCTATTTCATTTATTTTGTTAATTACAATTTATTTGGAATTGATTATTTTTCTCTACATTATCTATAACTTAATTTATTCATTAAGATAAAAACAAAATAAAACAAATATGTTTGAAAAACTCTACTTCCATTTCAAGTCTCTTGATTTTCATCTACCTCGTTGTGTCTCTAAGTGTATGGCTTTGTCATTTGATTGTGGTCAGCTTCCAGCTACGGTTAGCCCGTTGACCATTGCCCGGTTTATGGCTGCGGCAAGTGCAACATTGTCTGTCTGTTAACTTATTGACACCCATAAATGGATTGAATCATTAAAGCCAGTTCAAGCTTTAAGCACTGGCCACTGACTTCGTCCATGACTGCGACGTTGACTCCGATTCCGACCTGGTTGGGTCCGTTTAGCTTTGTTTATTTGCCCATTGTTTTAGCCAACAGCACCGACGACGACGACGACAGCCGTCGATGACTGCAGCTAGACAAATTTTATTGGTTTACGCACGCGCATTGACGTTGACAATGCGACCTTGTCAGCATAAGTGACAAGCAGCCACAGCTGTTATCATAAGTATTCCTCATCCTTTTTGGGGATTGAGTAAATACAAAACTATTAAGCCACGTTTGCAAATTAAGTTAGTTACGACTGTAGAACATTCAACCCAACTTGAGAATGACAGTGTGAGAAACAAAGTTAGCACTTTTAGATTAATATTAATTTAAATATCTGTATATATAGTAAACTAATTTATTTTAATCAATTTGAATTAAAATTTGAAAATAATACGAAGTATCTATCAATTAATGTAAATTACTCAAAGTGTTAATTATTTATTCGGATGTTAAGATGCATAGCTTCAAAGACACGTTTCAAAGTTTTTCTCGAATTAGAGTCGTGATAAATCGTTCAATTATTTTGTGTTTAAATACTTCAATTCAAGTTCAAGCTCGTTTATTCATGACAAATTCACATACCCTAAAAGACTTGCGCATTGTGTATTAGAGGCAAGTGTGAACAGTTCCCCAATACTGCGCTAATACTGAGTCACATTAAGATTAATGTGACACATTATAAAATCGGTTTGTCTAATGAGGCACTTAATTTGACTGGCAGTTGCATTCACTCACCTATCCACATCTCAGTGAACAACAACAGTCACACCTGTCTAATGGCTTTATTACCCAATCAATCAACAACCCGATTCGCAATCATTATAATAACTCATCAAATCAAATCAAATCAAATGCACACGTGAGTTGCCCACAGCTCGTAAACAATTTGCAGACAGTAGACAACATCTACAATCAACATCAACACCAACAACAGCAGCTACAACAAAAACACATTCGAATTGAAAGTTCGCACACGATTGCAATGCAAATGCACTCGACGAATATCGAAAGCCCCGCGCAAAGCTTGAAAGCACCGAAAGCAGCAACAAGAAGCTTCCGTTCGAGGCACGAGAACGTACGACGCACTCAGCACGACCCACGACCGATTGTCTCTCAACTCACACTCTCTCACTCACACTCGAAACAGTTATAGCCGGCACAATTGGTCGAAGCACATGTGGAACACGTGGGAAAAAAGCTCTCATGAGTGTGAGTTAATTTTTGCGGACTGTGCATGCACATAAGCTCATTTCCGTCTACTCTCCCACGCGCTCACGACTCACAGGTTGAGTTGAGTTGTACAGAGTGTGGTGAGGTATGATATGCTCTGGTCAGGTGCGGTGCAGCACTGCGGCGTGGGGACTTTCGAAAAGATACCGGAACACGGAAATTGGGTTACAAAATGCATTTCTCGTGTGTGCGCCGACATTTCCGTTGTCTAACAGACCCACAACAGAGCGCACACAACAGAGCTGTGTTCCGGTCATTGCAAGATAACTGTGAGACTCCCACATATACACACAGTGAGTGGAAAGTACACATGGCCTGTCTTGCGTGTGACTCATGTGTGAGAGCTTCGAACTGACTGGCAGGCGGGTTCTTGTCCAGACTAAAGGCGCGCTGCATACGCACAAAATGCACTTTCAAATGCAATTAACGGACGCAACAACAAATGAATATACTCCAAACTGAATGTAACATTAAGGCCGCTGTTATCTCCAAAATTGAACACTGATTACTAAATTAGATTGAAAGCCCAAATGTTCTTGAAAACGCGTTGTTTCAAATTCTAAATTGCACCCCAGCACTCATCATGTGAGCATCAAGAGCGGTAAAAAATTAATTATTTCTGAACTCTAAAAAATATATAATCGTGTTATTTCAATAAATAAGCATAGCCTTTATAATCTTTTAATTTAATATATTATAGGGTTACCTCAGTAGTTTAAGTATCAAAACATTGTTGAGATAGTTTCTTATTTATAGACGTCAATCAAATAATATTCGATAATTAATTATAAGTAAATCGTTAAAGTATTAATAAATACTTAAGGGACACACCCTGAAAATAGACTATAAATATTAACAAAATCTTTTCCAATATTCTGATCATACAGTAAATGGTAAGCAAAATTAACTTAAAAATTATTATATAAGTTATATTTACAAACAATTATTTATGTTTAACAAAAATAATTTGAAAATGAAATTTAAAATAAAAATATATGAAAATTAATAAATAAAGTTTATAGAATGATAATATCTTTTTCTTATTATATGTAGTTGAAGTAGTTGAAGAAGTCTTTTCAAAATTTAGAATGGAATTACACTTTGTCTTTCCAGCAACAAAGTTTGCTTATCTGATCAACAATGAGGTAAATGTCGATTGCAGAGCAAACACATACCGGCATCTCTGCAACATAATTATGCAACACAGCGTTTATTTGCATGAAGATCAAACGCCTTTTTTCGCCTCTGGCTGCTCTATTTGAAAGAGTTGTGTTTGTGTATATAATATACAAATATATAAACGGGAAGAGCATCAAAAGCCCTGACAATCCACTCACGACTCGCCACACGAAACTAAAGGGTTGCGCTCCTGTTGCTCCTGTTTGCTAGCTCGTATCTGTAACGAGTGCTCGTCCAAAGAGAGTCCATCTAGACGCAGACAAAAGCGGGTACTCCACTCCCGGACTATAGCGAAATTACCGGGAATAAGGGAGGGGGTTTTTTCTGAGTAGTTTTGTGTAATTTAAATATAAATACTCATTTAATTAGCAGCGGTGCTCTGAGACAGAGGCTAGCAGAGCAGGCAGACCTTTGATCTCCAGCGAATGTGTAAATATTTGACATTAATTACAAGTTGAATGCAGACCTACAACATTAACATCCGCCACTGCCCCCTGTCCCGCCCCGCCCCGCACACACACACGCACACACACAAACACTTTCTTCCCTTTCGTTGCGGTGGCAATAACTGGAAAATTTATTTAATATTCACTTATAAAGCGAGTTGACAGCCTGAAATATCCTTGTTGCTGTTGCTGCTGTTGTTGTTGTTGTCAACGGTGGCAAATTACTTAAGCGCTTATTTGTCAACTACAACGTGGAAGGGGTAGCTTCATACACACACTACACACACTCTTACACACACGCAGACACATACACGTGCGAGTCTACTCGTATATTATGTACATAGGAAGCAGAAACTCATTAATAGCAAGTGCGCCAAAGGACGAGAACGAAAAAGGAGGCGGCCTTGAAGGAAGGCGGGACGGGGGAGCACAGCACACTCTTAACCCATGACAGCCGGCATCAATTATTCAGGCGGCACGCGACGCTTGCCGAAAAATGGCCGCGGGCAAAATGGCGTCGCCGCTGACGTCGTCGTCGTTGACGGCGTATTTCCGCCGCACACTTGGGAAATTAAGAGATTCAAATGTGCGTGTGGGAGTGTGTGTGTGTATGTGTGTATGTGTGTGTGTGTGTGTGTGTGTGGCACAAATACTGCCAATGACATTTAAATAAGCAACATGCAATGTCCAAGGAAACTCAACCTCTGTCCACACAAAAGCCAAGGAGCTGCTGTCAAAACTAGTGAAATATTTAAAAAAATTGATATATATATTTATTTTTAAATATTTATAGTTTAAAACTATGGATCCAAAAATTGAGTGAGTTCAACATCAGGGAGAGAGCGAAAAATATAATTTAAATGTCTAATAAATGTAATCAGAGAAAAAACATGCTAAACTCGAGATTATGCTCTGAAATCATAAACAAATGATAAAAAAAATCTTCAATCAAGTGTGTAATTTATGAATATTTAACATATAAATAGTTTATACAAAACAATCATTTTTTTATTTGTCTCTGAATACTTTAACAAGTATTTATGTTATGATTTATTTCTAACTTAGACAATTCAAAATCGGAAGCAATTTTATGTTTTAATGCCTGAACTGAACTTTACTGCTATTATATTAGCACATAAAACATTTGCTTCGGTCTGCTTATGGAAATATTTTTGACCTGACAAAACTACTCCGCAACACAATCAATTTATTTGTCAGTAAGAACAAGCGTTGAGTGTGAGAGCGAGATTGACAATGGCAAGCAAACATAAATTTCAATTATAATTAATTATTTGAGCTTCCGTTATACAGAGTTCAATAAGAATTTAAGCTACGTCCACCACACTCTCAAAATCTCCCTCGCTTTTTCTCTGGTTCCCCCAATACCGACATTTGTTTTTAATGATGAGTAATGCGTCAGTAAATATTTGTTAATTAAATTTATTTTGCGGCTCAGCAGCTGCAAAGTGTTAAATGAATGGCATGCCTTTGCTTCCACCAGCATGCAATAGCATTTCATTTTAGCTGAAATATCAGAGAAATGCAATTAAGTATACGCAAATCAGTGCAGAAATATCGAAATATTCGTGGTTGAATTGTGGCGAAGACTTATAACCACATCAAATGCAAATGCAGATTGCGAGCAATTTCAATTATATCTCCTGCACATGCAAATCATATTAATAACACTTAAGTTCAAAGTGCAATATGTATTTAATTAGGCCTTGATGCAATTTTAAAAAGGCTTTCCATTCTTTAACATAGATTAGATGTAATTTATATTACTGAGAACAGCTTTAAGACTCTTTTCATTCTACTAATAAATGGAAGGCGTTATTGTTATAATTTTGAATCTAATTTCTTAAAAATGTAATAAAAATTTAACGTTTTGCAAAATATTATAATATTTTAAATAAACACTGTTCATTGTATTATTATGAAGTTCATATTAAACTATTGGATTGTCAATATGTCATAAAAATGATGACTATATATGATTGTTCAAAGCCTCTGCACAACTACATTTTATGGTTTGAATTTAACAATATTAAATTAGGCTTCATTACCATTTAGTAAAAAGTATGTCGAAAAAGACAAGCAATGCATTTAATTAATGTGGGAGGAATTTATTTATTTACAATACTAAATACAGCAAAAACATTTGATGAACAGATTTGGCTTTAAGTTATTGTCCACTATTTATCATTTTACGGAATGTTAGAGAACGTGAATTAATTTTAGGTGACCGCATCTATTCGTTCGTTAGCTAATTTGCGCATTAGACAAATATTTGGGAAGTGCCAATAAATCTGGCATTAAGCATTTTATCAGAGGTTTTGGAAGTATTTCAAAACATAGTGACATTGTCGAATTGTTATGTCGTTTGTGTTCAATAGTTTAAATCTGGCATTAGGCATTTTATCAGAGGTTTTGGAAGTATTTCAAAACATAGTGACATTGTCGAATTGTTATGTCGTTCAATAGTTTACATTCGCGCTTTGTCATTTAATATGCACTAAACTGATAGAACAACGAACTGGTCAAGAGCTGAGGTCTTGAGACAACTTGTTGGAATCCACTGCACTTAATGAGTGGCTGAAGCAATTGCTCTTCGAATAGCCAGAGATGATTGCAATAGGACGGGCTTAGTGGCTTCAGTTGACTACCAATTAATTTACGCGCACTTGGCCAACGATGCTTATCTGGCCAACGCGGATACTTCGAGGCCTTAGAGGAGCATACACAATATCATTTCATTAGAAGTACGCGCCATTGTTGTTTGTGGCGCTCCCTTGACTTTCGGCAACATTTTCAATTAATTAGCCTTCTGGCCAAAAGGCTTGGCAAGCAATTTTTGACAGCATCAGCAAAAGTCAAAAAGCCCAAAAAAAAAAACAATATAAAGAAAAAATCAGCAAAAAAGTCAGTTAACATTGCGGCAGTGGCAGATAGGTTCCCATTACCATTACCATTAGCAGTACAGAGTTGCACATCGCTTAGGTCTTTCATTCACTCTTATCTGCGCTACACACGACAACAAAAACAACAACGAAGACAATTTATTGACAAGACAATGGCGCTCAACGTATGTAATTAATCTCGACATAATCTGAGTTGATAATTTTTCGCCGTTCGTTGTTGTTGTGTGTTTGTTTGTTCGTTGTTGGTCTTCTGTGTTGTCTGAGTCTATTTTGGCTGAACTGAAGCGAGCTCTGGGCAGCAGCTCTGGCTTTGGTCATGTGCTTTTATAGGCTTCAGCTTTAGTCGCAGCCTCAGCATCAGCCACAGCCTCAGCCTCTGTCAGCTTTATGAACTGCATGCCTGGGCTAGGGACTGCTGCAGATCCTTTTAAGGCACCTACCCATGCCATTGCGAGCCTTTTTCAATTAAGCAAAATGCCAGCGCGATGCTCATAAACTTGCGCTGCTTTTCCGTTTAGTTTTTTCGCTTTTCGCTTGCCCCCGGTCCCCCCGACCAACATTTTTCTTTTCGCCTCCCAAACTTGGCTCAAATGTGGTCTGGGCCTGGCCTACATTTTGTAAGCACTCGTCATTAATTTTACAGCCAAACTGTGCTTTTTTATGTCCCTTTTTTTTGCTGCAGTTAAGTATACGTATGTATTCTCTGTCTATACTACGTCAGTGTGGAAAGTTGCAGTTGTTGTTGTTGTTGTTGTCTGCATATCAAAAATGCTACATGAATTGTTTTAATGCACGAGCTTCTCTCTGCGCTCCCAACAGCTGCAACAATGAATTTGCATTAATGATGAGCATTTGTGGCAGCTTCAGCAGCATGCCACAGACAGCAGCCCCTTGCACCTCACCATTTCACCATCAACCTCCCCCTTTAACCTTGAGCACATTCTGAACTTTGCCAGCAGCATAAAACAAATGAAACTATACAAACTTTTGCGTATTTTCTCATTTTTTATTTTTTCATTTCCTTTTTTCTTTTGCGCAATACCCAGCAAATGTGTGCTAGAGGCTATCATCTATAGATATTGAAATAAATATAAGCATATCTGATACTTATATTGACTTTAATTGCTCTTTAATATTTATAGTTAGTCGTATGGACTTGAAATAAATTCGGCGAATTTAATTTTTAACCAGAATATTAGAGAAAACTTTGAAATAAATTTTATAAATTTTAAAAGTACTGCAATTATAGTAATTTATTCTAAATACCTTACTATTAAAATATGCACATTATTAAACTTATAACACATTTAACTATTAATGAGGTTAATATTTAATCGATTAAATAATAATGAATTTCCTTGTTTATAGAGAATTACCTTGAATTGCTTCTACAAAATCCGTTTTGCATTATAAATTTCAGATAGCATCTTTTAGTCTCGTCAACTCGACTCGCGTAAGTCTGTTTGTTAGTATTTTTTGAGCTTTATGGAAACTGAAAATGGCACAAAGTTGCTGGCCGTTTGGGCAATTTGCCATATTTCACTATATCTGCATATTTCTCGTTGTTGTTATTGTTGTTGTGGTTGTTGTTCTTGCTGTTTTCATGCTGGCGAAAGTGAATTTACGATCGAAACTCACTTTAAACGCGATACCGAATGGATTGGTTGGGTTCGGCATTGGGCTGCACTTAGAACACACCCAGTTAATGGGATTGAGGAGTACTCATAATGTCAAGCGGCATTTTGACAGCTCATCAAATGCCTGATTGCCATTTAATAGCAGCAGTTAAAGACTGTAATCGATATTAGATAATGTCCGCAAAAGCTCTTAAAACTAATGGAAAATGCCACGTTGCAAACCATTGTGCAGCCAAGAGTTCAAGAGGGGAGCATAGATCTTTGGCAAACTATTAAGTGTCTTCGTCGTCGTCGATGTGTGTGTTTGTCAATTGTGTTGCATCCAGCAAAGTGCAGCAAAGGGTCATGTCAACATTTGCCGCACCAAATGCAAATTAAGTATGCGGTTACTTTGTTTGCTGGCATATTAGGAAATATATTCTAGTCGAAAAATATTCTCAAATAATTTTTGTATTCCTAAACTATTATGTTAATATTTAATTATTAATTCATTGATACACATTGTATACATGCAATTTTTTGTCACTCTTTTTAAATTTACTAATAAAATTGCACTCGCTTTTCTGTTGTAAAGTATGCAGTTTCTTTTTATCACCTTGGACCATTTTACATTCAACTGAAAATAGATTCTGTCTTTTATTTGAGATTCAATTTAAAATTCGGTAACAATTTGCTACTACAACTTTTTATTGACGAGTGTTAGACGTATTCTGCTAGCCTTTAAAAAAGTTGTATAAATTTCGATAATCAAATAAAGATAATGACTAGAATAAAGTTATTTATTTGAAACACTTATTTTTACATCTATTATTTATTTTTTTATTTTAATTGTTTGCCACCTGAGACCTTCTTATAATATTCCTCATTTAGTTGGTGAGTTGTACATTTAATGATTTTCTTCTCCAAATAAGACCTTCTCATAAAAAATAATGCCTTATAATGCTAAGTATAGAGGACATCAAACTAATGCAGACTCTGAGCGCAATTGAAAAATGCAAATTTGCATTTCGCAATTTGATTACCGCTGACCAACGAACAAACAAATAAAAAAAAACAACAAAACGACAAATATTAAATGCAACTACAAATTTTTGTAGCACTGTATATTGATTTTCCGTACTAAAAGCCGCATTTATTTATTACAAGTACATTAAACCGAAAATGCCACGACATTAATTCTGCAAATGCGATTAATAAACGTCAGCATAATGTCATTGTTTGCAAATGCCCCATAGCCCCACAGCAATTGCTGTTGTTGTTGTTGCTGTTGTTGCTGGGACAGACATTATGTTCAAGCCATTGACCACAAGTCAAGTCGGTGGCAGGCAACTAGACAGCAGCAATGCAAACATGATTTACACCCATCCATTGTCATATTGTCTAGTCGCAAAGTCAACTTTGAATATACTTCTTCAACACAACAATAAAAGCAACAACAACAACAATATCAACGCTTACAAAATTCAGAGTGTTGTAGAACTGTCAGTGCTTGTTGTTATTGAAATCACCTGACCACGTGAACGACCTCAATCCATGGTCTAAATTTAATTGCTATAAATTTTCTATTCTACGGCATACGCATTCTTCTGATTCTTCTTGGCTTTTGCATTACCAAAAATAAAATTGAAAACAAGAACTAATATATATAATTTCACGTGTGTTTAAAGCATAATTGCTCAATAATTTTGGATATTAAATATCAATATCACAAGTTTCAACGATAATCTAAAATCGACTCTCACTGTTATTATTGTTATTATCTAATCCTCTTACAGCTGTATGGTGCTTTGTCCTGTTCAACTATATCACTGGGTTGTTATGGTACATTATTGTAGTATGGCTTCTACAATTAAGAAAGAAATAGATAATTGAAAAAATAATTGTTATTATTTTAATTAATGTAGATTTTATTAATGTAGATACACTAAAAGGATTCTCAAGAAAGTAAAATCAATAAAACATTGACTCATTAAAAGAACATTAACAATTACTGTAAATCATAAAGTTACAAAAATCTTGGTCAACTGCAACATTGTTTAGATCTATTTGACATTGTTAAATTGCTGATTGCTTAATTAAAATTAATATCAATTGGTGGTAATTAATAATTAAATGATGCGAATTAAAATATTTTATATATTTGTATATTTAATAATATAAATGTTTTTGACTAATTTGAAACTTTACAGATTCAACTGTATTAGTTTTGGTTAAATGCTATTTTAGAACTCCCCTTAAATTTTTTGTGACTTGGAACTTGACTAGTTATTTATTCCACCACTAAACTTCTACTAACACTAAACTAACACTATAATTATCACAAAGATTATAGACAGAGCAAGGCTGCCACTCTTTAGATTATTTGTCTTTATGTCTTTACATCTATCTATAGGTATGTAACTACATATATGTATGTACATATATGCGTTAAAATTCTTTGGAGTAGTGCAATCTTCCGATAATTAGATGGAAAGATAATTGACAGGCACGTGGTGACATTGGTGAAAACTCGAGCTTAAGTATGGCTAAGAGAATACGGAATTGACTCGAAGACATACTGAAATTTTAACCACACTCGCAATAACGGTGCATAAGCATCTCAGATTAGAAGCATTAATAAGTGGGCTCACATTTCGTCTAACGGTTGAGTGTGAAGCCTACGTTGACCTTATCTAGAATGAATTCGTCCCTGAAACAGATTGAGTTTCTTTTTCTTGCGCTGGCCGACCATCTGGAGCATGACACACTAATGAGTGGAGAGCGAGTTGAAATTAAAAGCTCGCAAATTGCAAATTGCACAAACACAAGCAGAAGTGTGTGCTGTGGCGGTGGTGCGGTGACGGTGCGGTGTTTGTGCCCCGAGGCCCCCAAAAGGTGGCTGAAACGGGTAAATGCAAAAGGAAAAAGAAAAAAAAATGGAAACCTTGAAATGTCGCACACATAAACGAAACGCAGCGAAACCGTTTTCCATGGCACAAATCGGTTTGGCAGTCGGGCGAGCACATGCAAAAAGCCAATCTTGATTACAATCAGTCGACAGTCGACAGTCAATGGGAGCAGCGCAGATGCAACGCCGCTGCATGTTGCATGTTGCTAGGCGATAAAGATCAAATGAGGAATGAATGTTGCCGACGCAGCCTCCAACAACCAACTACCAACTAGTTGGCCTGGTGCATGCTGCATGATGCCGGCCGAGTTGCATGTTGCGTAGATATTTGCATTTTGCGGGCGGTCTTTTGCCGACAAGATTTGTGGCTGCAACGCTGCAACGCGGCTACGTTGCTACGTTGCAGCCCGCGAGCAATCAGTAAATATGTAGAGCTGCGCCCCAAGTATTCGTAACTCTGGCCGGCAGCAAGTGTTATCTGAGCGAAGCTGCTTTGCAACACGCTCCTCGCTCGTAATCTCAAAATAGCAGCAATTCTTTATTACTCTGCCACTGGAACTTGTGCAGCGCTGCAACTACATTTATTTATTATTAATAATCTATATGCATATTTCCAGCAGAACAAGTCGTAAACAAGCTTAATTTCATTTTAATTTATATTCGCAGGCTGCATTCAAAACGATTTTAAACAAATCTCAAGTTATCGTTTAAAATTGGTGCGTTATCGAAGCAACGAATCAATTATTTATTTAAGTCCTTTCACTCAAAACTGTTTGAAGACCTATAAAGTCATAGTGTTTTCCCCAAATATTACAAATATTACTTTGGCAGAATAAAAGAAGAACAAACTAATTAAAATTGCAAACTGCAAGTTTTTCATATACAAATCCTTTCTGAGTTCTTTTTATTGGTAACATAATTTATTAATTAAGCTAATATATATTCTAAGGTTATATATATAATAATAATAATTATAATATTTAACGTTTAAGAGCCTGAATGTTAATAATGTTATTAAAGAATTGCTTTTTTTTTAATCATTTTGAATGTCCAAATATCTTTAGTGCCACAAAATAAACAAAAATAAAGAATGTATACTTTTAACTCTTTCAAAATAATCACTTAATATTCAACTGATTTGTTAAGAAAGTACAGTTAAATTTTGAGAATTCTGCACCAAACTAAATCTATATATAACTTAAAGTTACTTGTATAAGTATAAATTGACAACCAATCATTTAGTTTTGTGGCAGTTGTCCTTTCTACAAAAATATAATTTGAGCAGACTTTGTCAATTGATTTTGGCAAAAATGCAAATAAAATATAATGGAATAGAGCGTGTCGTTGTGATGCAGCCACAACTAATTGACAGCTTCGAATGGCGCTGCTCTCCGGCGTCTCAGAATCTTCAGGCTGTTGCGAGTGCAGTGAGCAGAATTTCGTGATATGTCACATGGCTGAGGTGCATGGAAAAGTAACTGCAAAGTGGAAAACCTGCTTGCAACATGGCCACGGAGTGGCGAGGTGCAGGCAACCAACCGGCTCTTTGCGGAACCGGGTAAGAGTGTAAATTATTTTGCTCGCCTGTGCAAATTAATTCCAACCAACTGACAGAGACCGTCGAGTGACTAACTGTCGCATTGCTAGAGCGACAGAGCGACTGACTGACTGACTGGCAGTTGGATTACCACCTTGCAGTATCAATTATATATATATTTTATGAGCACTTGGGTTCTAGGCAGTCAACTGGGGATTTGCAACAACAAAAACCCGTCACTTGCAAGCCCAAATTTGGCCAACAATTATGTCTGCCGTTCACCGCTTGCCAGTGACATTTTGACCAAGTTATGTTTTTTTTTTGGAGTCGCTGACGCGTGCCTTGGCTAAACAGCAATTAGCATTTTGTAAACTTGGTCGCCGGTGCCTTGTTCACAGTCTTTCTCTTTGCCCGCTCTGAACTCTGACATGACCACAAGAGGCATAAATCAAAGCGCAGGCCAGGTCACTGCAAAAGATGCGCCACTCAGCTTACATTTGGCCAACACAAAATTTTGGCCCGAAAGCTGCAGTAGGTTTGGCTTTCACGCCGCCTCACGTTGGCACACCTGAACTATGGTAACTATGTCCGGACTATGGGGACTACAACAATTGCAGTGCGGACCGGGGGCAACACATCAACGGTTCGACTAACTAAATCAACGGCAACAAACAATGGACCACTAACAAACACTCACACACATACACACTTATAAACAAACCCGTGAGCCGCGCAAATTAAAGTTAATCGAATGCTTTGACCTTTTCACACAACCACACAGAGTGCATAAGGGGGGCATGGCCAGCCCTTCTGCCAATGAATGCATCGCATTCGATTTGCGATTTCAGATAAACAAAAGAACCAGTCGAGAACGCGGCAACAGCATTCACCCAATTCTAGCCCCACACATACCCTGTGAACAGATTAAGAAATAGATAATTATAGTTCTTGAGCAACCTGCAATTAAATAGAAATATTAGCACCAAACTGGAACCGTTCTAATTGATTCGATTTGCCATAGCACGAAAAATTCAAATTCTCCTCAGAAAAGTAGTTGTTAAATAGATTTTTATAGATAAAAACAAGTACAATAATTATATATATTGTGGTATAATGTATTCAAGCAAAGGAATAAATTATATATATATATAAGAATATTTATATTTACCTATCAAAAAATGTAGATTTTGAGCAACCTGCAATTAAATAAATATTATAATTTAAACTACAAGCGCTTTAATTGAAATTAGATATGTCAGAGCATGCAGATTTTATATGCACTTCAAATATACACTTACTTATATTATATAATATATTTGTATTATATTTGCCACGTAGTTATATACACCAATAAAGTAGAACATTTAAAGATTTAAGTCAAATTAAAATCAACCTCAAATGTGTTTATTAGTAAATTCTTGAAGATATCTATTGTCAACTCCGTTGTTAATTTAAAATTAAAAAAGTACAAAAACAACAGTATTTTACAGCAACTAAAAACCACTCGACGATTATACAAATTGTACCGCTAAAATGCAGAAACATTCTAGTCTGAAATGAACCTTGATTAACATTGTCATATCTGGGGTTTTTAATCTAGCAAATGCAACATGAAGTGAAGTAGCATGCTGCATTGTGGCTGTGGCTGTGGCTGTGTGTGCGGATGTGTGAATGTTCGCTACACTCGCTAATGTCACCGACGACATGACAACAAAATGTGTCCGATGGCGAAAAACGAAATCGATCACAGCGATTAGAATCATTTTAGCCGAGTCTAACACACCTAATTGCTGGACAAACATCAGACAGCTAATTGAAATACCGCCTGCTTCTATGTTTCTCTTTTTTTTTGATAGTTTTTAATTTCAATTGGAAAAACGTTGATTTTTTCGCATTTTCAAGGCCCGTCTTGACTAATGTTGTTGTTTTTTCCCCCATTTTGCCTTTTGCTTTATGTAGACAATTATTTCAGTTTTATTTTTATATATTTTTTTTTTGGGTGTGACCACGTTTTACTCTAGGGACAACAGAAAAAAAGAAAAAAAACAAAAACTGTGCTAGCAATCGTGCAACTAGCAAACTGGCAAGCGGACAATGCATTTTGCTGAGCTTGCAGACCGCAATTTGAAGTCGACGTCTGGACCATAAATATGGGCGGTCGCCCATTTTTATGGCAATCAAATGCGTTGTTTAATTCGAATTGACTTTTTGAACTTGACGTGAACGTGTCGCAAATGGAGCCGAACCGCATGCCGCAAGTGGCGGCAATGGGGGAAACTGAAGCACGTGCTCGAATCTCTGGTGACATAAAAAACATGTTAAAATGCGATGCTGATAGACACTTGATGTGCTTGCATGTCGTTAAATTTAAACTATATTCTGTGCAGTTTATTTGCATAAGTGGGCAAGTCGTATTCACTGCAAATTATTTAAAATATAAAAACAAAAAAGCGAAAATATGATGCAGAAATAAAGCAATACTTAATGTGTCCCCTAGTCTACTTATATGTGTTCTTTACAAATTGGACAAGCAAGACATTGTTTTATATTAAACAAACTACAATTAAATATTTTGTATAGAGAACTTGAACTTTATGCTTAAAATTTATTAAAGTAAAATAATGTTTTCGCTTATGAACATGGTAATATTTAATAGTTCACTATTTTCATTATGATTCTAGAGTTCTACTACTCTTAAAAACAAAAAGGAAGAAGCAAATATTAAAATGTTATTATATCTCCCAAAATAAAGAACAGCAAACTTGCATTTTTGCAACAACAAATATCAAAAAAATAAATTAAAATTGCATTTAGCAATGAACAGAAATACTTTTATTTTTGTGAAATGCACTTGTCTGTGCATAATCAGAATTTTTGAAGTGCTCTCTGGGCATTGAATTTCAATAGAAACAAAATTGCAACGAATTGGATAAGTTTTGTTGTGAAGGCGGTGAGAGAGCGACTGGTGGTCTGGCAATTGATAGTTGTTTTATAATCTGCAGCTGAGTCGCTTTTGAAACTATTGCAAAACACCAATAAACAAAAGGCCTTTTGCACAAAATAGCCGAGTTCCTGTCCCGCTTTCTGTTCCCTGTGCCCAGTTCCCAGTTCCCTGTTGTACACAGCTCTCCTTGGGACTGTAGGGAAGCAAACAAATGCAATCAGAGGCTGCTCGGACACAAGACAGGAAGCAAAACAAGTTGCAGTCACAGAGAGAGGAAATGTGAATCTGGGCGTGGCATTGAAGCGATTTGCAGAGGGATGCAATGGCCAAGAGGGGAAAGGCGGAGGCCGGTGCCAAACTTTGCGGCATAAACTTTTAATGAGTTCTTTTTATTTGCGATTTGCATGGCCACGCCCCCCATTTGTCACACAAATGAAATCTGCTAAAGCGAAATTGCATTAAAGTTGCTCTCCGTTATTGTTGTTGTTGCTGTGGCTGTTGCTGTTGCTGCTTGTAAGTTATTCACCCGCCGTGGCCCACTTCAATGACATTGCCTACTTCGACTCAAAGTTTTGGTCAAAGACCCCTCGTCAACCCCTTGCAGGATCAGTTGAGCCCCTAGCTGGCTGTTCGGGTGGCTCAATGATGAGCGCAAAACAAAAATTGTGAAATAAAATAAATAAATATGCTTGGGCACAAAAACTTTTAAATTGAAAATGCGCTTTGAATATTTCAGCGTTTTGCAAATTCGCTTTTTCGCATTTTTCGCGCACTTCCTGTCCGCCATCTTGTGCGCCATTGCACTTGCTAACTGTACTTGTGCTCATCTTCATCTCCCTTTCCCGCTCCCCGTCGCCGTTGCCGTCTCATTTTGCTCGTTGTCTCTTCGACGAAAATAATTTGAAATTTTAATTAAAAGTATTTCGGGCAAAAGTTGCGGCGCTGCCAGCGGCTTTGCTCTTCTATCAGCAGACAAATACGACAAAATCAAAAACACAAAAAACGAATGCGCACAAAACGAATACGAGGGCATAAAAATTGAATAAAATTCCGCACGAAAATAGGGAAAACTATTTCCGAGCCCTCTCATTTGCCGTTCGCTCCTCACTCGCTCGCTCTATAGCATCTCAACTTAAATTTTAATATTGCCGCCGAAAGGCACATTCAGTCTCGAGTCCAAAACTCCGGACATGCTCCAGCTTGCAATTGTAGCCGATGCGACAAGTGTCTCGTTCTCTATGCGTATTTGTTGCACGGCATACGCGTTGATACGTCGGGGAATATCGTGATGAGCTGCTAGTATGTGTTTTTAAGAAATTCGTAGTATGTCTCATTATTGCTTTATGTGAGTGAAACAATTACGCATTGAAATATAACTTTGGTATAAAAAAATCAAATGATAATAATTAAAATTTTTGAATGAAAATTATTATTATTCAATAAATAAAATCTTGTCTCATCGTTAAATTTGAAACATTTAATTTAATTTGACTTAGCTGTCAACTAATAAATTACTCGTAGAAAACCAGTAACACATGCTTCGAATTGTTGCTATACATTAAGAATATTTGTAAGACCACGTTTTGCAAATTATTTTATTAATGTAAGTTTGCCATTCAACTAAAATTCTGCGACTTTTTTGAAAGCATTTTATGCAAAATTGTATAAATACCCTACCGAATAAACTGTGGAGAAGACTAATATGCGAACTGTATCATGCATCGTAGACACATGTAAACGTCAAACTATCCTTTTGCATTTCTTTGCATGCGTATGTGCTAAAGACTGTTGCCACTCTTGGCGTTTGTCGGCTTGCTAGCTATGCGTTGTTGTTTTTTTTTTTTTATTTTGCGCCCAGCTGTAATTAAACCTTAGTAGCTGCCGAAGCAAAAAACGGAAGGAAGCCTTAAGGCGGCCACTGAAAGAGATAGCAAGCGATAGCGACACAGAGACATCGAAAGAGATGGAAATACGAGTTTGAGTTGGAGATGAAGACGCTCGCTCAGTGCAAGAAAGAAAGAAACTTTATTAATAAAAGTTTTTCCTTTGGTATTTCACCCAAGTATTATTAAAAACTTTCATATACGCAATGCTGGCAAATTCCACACCCACACACGCACACACATATATTTGTATATGTATAACAAAACGTCCTCGAAGGCAGAAAACGGAGACACATATGTCGACGGCTGTTCATACATTCAAGCGTTAAATTGCGAGGTCCTTTTTATGCATGTGACAATATTTGTTGCACTTGTTTTGCTATTCTGTTTTTATTAATTTCGTTACCATGGCACTGCGATTTCCTTGGCATTTCTTCGTTTATCCCTTTTGTTTTATGCCAGCACAAATAGCTCACAGTTCGCCCGCATACAACGAGCCAGATATACAACTTTCCTCTGCCACCCTTGTCATAATTGGCAAGCATAATATAATTATGAATATCTTTACTAGCTTTTTGGAGCAGTTGCTAATTTTGCCCAAACTGTATTTCAGAAATCTTATGGCTGTTGTTTTCTTGTACAAAACTGTATTTACTACATCATCAAAAATTTATTTAAATTTTTCCTCCAACCTGTATTGAATACAACATGATAATGAATAATTTTAAGCAATTACAGGACATAAAAAGCAAATTCTATTGAAACATTTTCAAATATAGTAGTTGGTTAATAATATAATAATACTACTAATTTTAAATATGATAAATAATATAATCTAAATATATGCTATAATATTTATAATATATAATCTAAGCTATTTAATAAAAAAAGTTAAAAGTCTTGCAAATCTTGACAATTTCTTTGCAAGTGTTTAACAATAATAATAAACATAATTGCAAAGATGTTTCAAACATATATAAATGGAGTAATTAATGAAACAAAATCACAAAAAGTAAAAACATAAAATAAATAAAAAATTCTTTTCCTACCAAATTATAAGGAAACAATTCAAATTATCATTGACAACACTGTCAATGAGATTTTGTATTTTTTTATCAGATATTTATCGGATATTTACGCGAAAATCACAATTCATAAAAAACGCTTTATTTACTTATACTACTTTTAGTCGATTTCCATAATCCATCAGCCGATGAATCTCAAAGAAAATGCAAACCCTTAAGCAATGTTGAAAATATGCTTAGCTTTTAGTCAATTGCCGCAAAAGGCAGAGAATGCAACCCTTCTACCCCTTTTCCATGTCTGGCTATTCTAAACTCCAGCCGCTTTTCAGCCTGAACAAAACTATCTGCTAACTGCAGATGTTTCTTGTTGCTGGTGTTGTTGTTGTTATTGCTATCGGACGAATAGTTGTCTTTAGCGGCAGACTGTAGTCGTCGGTAGCTTGGCTCTCAAACTATTTGCACATTGAGTGCATGGATATTAGCATGGAAAAGAGAATGCCTAATGAGCTGCGTACCGTCCATTAACAGGCATACGCATTTTCTCAAAGTTTAGTTCCATTAGACGAGACTCGCTCCCAGTCGCTTTCCCACTCGCTCTCTTTTTATTCAGAGCCATTTACATGGCATCGGAGAGCGAGTAAAGCGAACAACTAATTAAAGTAAAGCAACGAAAACATTTACACACAAATTTCAATGGTCAGCTAGGCGGAAGGAATTGCAGATGCAAAGATACAGATACATGGGATGATCCTGCCACCTCTAGCTGAGGACAATCAGTGCAGCGACCGCAACCGTCACTGGAGTCGAGTCCCATGTATCCACCGGGCTTGACACATGAATATGCAAATATGAAGCAGTCATTCCCACTTTTCCCCACTGTCGCATTTTCTTCTGCCACCACCTCAATTCCAATTCCAATCACAATCTCAATCAGATGCCCATGCCCAGTCGCATTTACTGGGACTGCTGCGTTGCGTTGTTCATTAATTTGCCGGAGCCAGGACACTGGCTGGGAATGCTGTGGCACTTGCTATCACAGCTGCTGACATGGACATCGATATGGCCATGGTTGACTTTGTTGCCTGTTAATTGATTGCAGCTATTTAGGCATCGACGTTGTCCCCATTTGCTCCTCGCAGCACAACCGCCGCGCCGTCGTGCATCCCATTCCCCTGTTTGGGCATCTGGTGTGAATCTTTGCGCCCCACTCTGAATTAATTAGTGATGGGGACGTGGCATCAACATCCCAGAGAGCAGTCAGAAATTTGTTAATTGAATTTGAAAGCTCAACACAGACTACAATATGGAGCCTGTAAATCTGTTTTTTTTCAAACAAACTATAACACATTGCCTCATTTTACATTATCACACCTTAAGTATAAATAAATGTGGTCCGCGTCTAAGCGAAGTTTAAAGTTGCTGCAAAGTTTCATAATTTTTCTGTAGTACATACAGAAGTGACATTAAAGGTAAAAGCCCAAAAACAAAAAATTAATATAATAATCATTTGCAGCATTCGCTTTATTCAAATTAGACTCACTTCGATAATTTAATTTTTTTTAAAAATTAAATAAATTATTTATACAAAAAAAAAAAACTTATTTTTGATGATATGACATCTATTGCACTAGTGAACAGGGGTTATCAATACAGATGTCAAATAAGTTTACCAAACTTACTTGTTTTAATCGAATTCAAGCTGTCTTCAATAATTAAACAATATCCCACATATAAATTGAAGCATTTAGATACTCGGAAGCAACACTCTGAATTGAATGTATGAATCTATATATTATTTAATTAAATACTTATATTTTTTTAATCTTATAAAAGATATAAATCTAATTTATTTTCTAAAATATATAAATCTAATTAATTTTTTAACCGATTGAATTGGTATTTTTATTAATACTATATTTTTATATTTATAATTTAGACTCTTCTATGAAAATGTTTCTAGAAAATAAATTACATCAAGCCTATTCATATATGTATGTATATTTTAAAGAAGCAATTTTCAGTGGTGAGTTGCACCTTGAATGAGCGCCACGCATGGGCCGCCAATTAAATGGTTATATTTTATTAAAAGTCTGATACAGAGGAGTAAATGGCATTGCCATGGCAAATAGACGACGCGATTTTCGCTCATTTTGCAGTGCAACTGAGCGTATACGCAACGCGATGTGCAGCGCCGACTCGAGTGTGAGTTGAGCACGGTGTGCAGGTGTGGTCTTACCTGGTTGCCATAACGCTGACGTGGCAAGCGACTCCAGCTCTCACATAGACGAGACACGGCGTCGCCTGCTTGCGGTAGACAAAGAAGGGAATGTTGCAAATGAATGGCAGGAGGAGCGAGGTGCAGAGCTCTAGACAACGCTGTTATTTATTCCGGATTTGTCTACCTTTTTTATTTATGTTTGGCAGACGCCAATTTTCATGGCGGCAGCGTCAGTGGCAGTGGCAATGGCAATGGCAATGGCAAGGGCAACTTCAATGGCTTTGGCTTTCGCTATGGCTTTAGCTTTAGCTTTGGCTATCCAAAGGATGCAGCTGCTCAGCAGCCTGGACGTCTCTCGTGCTCTGTCTGCCGTCTGTTGTCTGCGTCGAATCGTTGCGCGTACCTCAAGTGGCAAGATATGCGGGCGTGCAGCTGGAAGGGGCGTCTGACCACGTGATTCGTGCGCCAGCCAAGTGGAAAATAAAAGAAATCCAAGCAACGGCCCACCTTTGATTGTCTTAGCTCGCACAAAATGCTGGTCAGACAATCGCCAGCCAAGTAATGACGCGTCTTTTTCGCCCGCAATGGGGTTGTGGCATGCCACGGCTTGTGTTGAAGCTGTAAAAATGCTTTGGCCTTTGTTTCAAATTGTTGCCAAGCTGCCCATGTCATTTGGGCAAAACGCTTTAAGCCAAACTATTTTTGATTAAAAAACTTTGTGGGCCAGCCAGCCAGCAGCAAACAAAATTCAATAAGAAACGCAGAAAATCAATAACAAATCGCCAGCTGCCTCACAGCAAATCGAAGAGCCACACGGACTAAGTAATCTAAGCCACAAAACACAGCCACAGAATGCGTGGAGTCTGTGGGGAAGAGAGGGAGATGGGGTAGGGCATTTGCCTTGCTACTTGAGGGTCGAGAGTGGGGGACGGTCACATAAATTCAAGATGTGGCCATAAGATTTATGACGATTGCGAACGTGGAATTTCGACAGCGGCCATAGACAAAGTGGGCAAAGAAAACGCCGCAACATTTGTGCGCCTGTGGCCTTTGAACTTCCGAATCTCTCGCTGACTGGGAGAGGAGACTACGAGCGGAACTGAGGCGGAGTTGGGGACGGTGATGGCGATGGGGATGGGAATGGGGATGGGAGGCGTGGTTCTGGACAACAATTTTCAGTAGGCATATAAAATGTGCATAAAAATTGAAACTGCTGCGAGGCGTGTGTTGGTGTTGGCCGTTTGAGTTGCTGCTGCTGCTGCTTCTGCTGCCGAACATACAGGGCGTATACTTTACGCATTTTAAGTTTCAATTTCACAGCCGAATTTATGGGCATAAAAATGGCGGCATGACCATTTTATGGCCACTTCCGCTGACCGAGAGAACTCTAAGTGATTTCTGACATAAAAAACATTAGAGCCAGACGTCAGCAAATATTTCATATTTGCTCGAATTTCTTCCCCATCCCCAGCCATTTGAAGACACTTTGCTTTGGTGCTGTCATCAGAGTGCTAATGATAAAGTTAGCACTGACAACTCATCTTGAAATCATATTTTTCGTTAACTCAAGTGAGTTCTTATTTACTCGCTTACTGGCTGACTCTTTTAATGAAATCCGCCAAATATTCTTCCGCGCCATTTGCTAGAGCACCCCGCGACACGGCAAGCCATCAACTGGAGTGAAGCAATCAATTGTCAGCGTCGTTGAGACTGTATTCCATAATCCGGCTTATTATGCAAAGTGAACGCTTGGCCCTTTCGGCGACCGACCGCCTGCCAGTGCCAGCGACGACAGATAATCTTGGTGATATTTCATTGTCGTCACTGAAGCTTGTAAATGCGTTAACAGCCCCAACGCGACCAGCCCCATGCCACGCCACGGCGACACTCATAGTCTTACGCCAATTGCGAAATATTTCCTGTTTCCGGTGGCTGTTGGCTGTTACTGTTTGGCTGTTGGCGCTTATGCATTTCCTCGCTCATTTGTCCGCCACTTTGTCGCGCCGGACCATTTGCCCAGATTTCATTTTACGATGTCCTCGCCATATTCTTCTTTACATATCCTTCCTCATCCATCCCACATACTCGCATGTGGAAATTTCGCCTTATTATTGTTATTATGCTGTTGTCCGATTGTCTTCGCGCGTAATTTTCCAATTTCCATAAACGGTTTCAATTTCACCCGCTCTTTATTTTATGCCCCTGTGCTTAAATGGTTTTTCTTTTTTTTTTGTTCTTTTTATTTGGTGTTTGCTTGTCGAAAGGGTTCCCGAAAACTTGGACAAAGTGTTTCCCCAGCGCTTCATTATCATATTAAATGTTTCCTTCAGATTGATGAAGTTTTAAATTATACGAAGCAGCACAAAATGGTGCTATAACTATGTCACATTATGGACACGTTTTATTCAATTTGCATACTTATAGCTATTGCCATGCAAATACTTTAGTTTATTAATACTTGTGGGTGAGTGCGAATATTTCATCAGCTTTCGATTTACATAATTCAGTAGGGTTTTGGTTATATACAAGCAAAATATAGAATAATTTTGAAAAATCTGCGAGGAACTGCAATCTTAAATTATAAATTTATTGATTGATCGATCATTCGCTTGCTTGAAATCATGTTCATAATAAGCATTTTATATATAAACAAGATTTAACTACAAATTTCATACTGAAGTTTCTTTCAACCATTTTTATATTTTATTTCACATCTTCATTAAAAGAGAAAATGTAGATATATTTATTTATTTCGACTGAAGTTTTTTTGAGAAATTGATATCTCTTTGGCACATCTTTATTAAATGAGGAAAAGTTGATATATTTTAGAATTTACTTTACTTATATATAAATTATATTATAGTCAGCTTCGCTTGCGTTTTATTTTGTTTTAAATATTTCTTTTTATAAAATTTACCTTATGATATCGATAAATTTTGAATTTCTTAAGCAGCTAATTATTGCTTGGAACTGCAAATGTCAATGTAATCATATTTTGAAAATTAAATTGTGACATATTTACTACCAAATTAAAATTTACTGTGCAATAAATTTAAACCACATATAAATTTCGATGCACACCATGCGTGCTTGAATTCATTTAACATTTGATTCTTACCTGAAATTTGAGATTACTTATATATTTTTACTGAATAGAAATGTTTCTATTCCATTTGCATATTATTTCGTCTATTTTGTTATTTTTTTGCTGACTGCATAAATATTTGTTCTCATTTATATTTTTTGGGTGAAACTCCGCTACAGCTTAATCTGGACATGATCACCTGCTGTCCGTGCAGTGCATATTTAGTCGGGTTTCCATACCCATTACGAAGGAGAAGCAGCGTTGCAAAGGTGTCAGCGGAATGACTTCATTTTGGCTACTCAACCATGCAAATTCGCACTTGATTTTATGCCAAAAATCACATTGTTAGGTGGAGCAGACGAGCAAACGATGTATGGAAAATGCAAAAACGATTTAAAAACTCTAAAATTAAGCTATCATCAGCTTTTGCAAACGACAATCAACTCCTCTCTCTCACTCCTTACCCCTTCTTTTGCATTGTTTGGAGTCTCGCTTTCAAGGTGGAACACATGCGACTACAATATGTGTTTGCAAGGAAAAAAAAAAAGACAAAAAGAAATAAGTGCAATGCAATGTCATTAAAGTAGACAAGCAGACAACGAGGCAAGCATGACGACGACTCGAGGGAAGCAAGGATAAGTTCAAGGAGCTGACGATGACTATGGCCAACATAAAATCACAACAACACACACACACAGCACACACACTGCACATATTTAGAGGGACATTCGGCTGGCTAGCACATACACTCAATCCGTAACCCAAGCCAGATTCCTGTCTGTGGTCGCTTATCGGACATTGTGTGTCTGACTCCGGCTCCGACTGCGGCTCCAGCTCCGGCTTTGGGTCCGGGTCTAGCCATGCCAACTCCGACGCCGTCTCTGGCTCCGTGTGCGTTACGTAAAGCTGTAATCTGTGCTTATAAAACGGCAATGGCAAAACTGCAGAGGGTTTTTAATTGTCTGTGCCGGATGGCAGCCTTAAATGCCCTACGACATTACAGGGACACAAAGGTGCACTGCAAAAAAATATAATCAACAGCAGATTGAAAAAGCAAGAACAGAAATACTTTCCGAAAAAGTCATTGTCTATTTATTTTATTTATTATTATATATTCCAAGATATTATATTAAAGCATCGTTTTGATCAACAATGTAAGTAATAAAGTAAGAAGAAAAGGGTTTTTAATTATTTATTTTTATTACAAACAAATTAAATTACAAAATTCAATACAACATTTTAGATTTTTAAGATAAATTTAGTTTATTTTGAAATTGAACTAATATTGATATTTATTATATTATTCTCTGATTTTGACCAGTGCACACACGTCTGATACGAAACGACTTTGTTGGGTATGCCCGGACAAATGGTTTGGGTTTTTTTTTTTAATTAAAATCCCTTCATAATATTATGTTAATGTTTGCCTACCTCCTGAAAAACTACCGAGCAACCCACTCACAGCTTACTCCCGCAACCAAGCTTCGGTGTGTTTTTCGAAATCAACGACAGACTCAGTCGTCGACCGAGATTGAAGTGCCAGCTAGAAAGTTATAAAAAGTAATTGTTGCCACCCGTTGATTCTTACATTTTTACATCTTTTGTACGGGCTGCTGGTCGTTGCTGTTGATTTCACGACCAAAAATGCAAATTGAGTGCGCTATCAGCAACTGTCATAGCAACCCATCCACTCCTCGCTTCTCCATTTGGTGTGCAGGCCGAAGCAGACACACACGGTGTGGCATTCACCTGTTTTGGCATTGAGTCTCCCTTTTGCCTGGTTGCCATCATGAGTTCCCCTTGATGTCGGTAGATTTAGCGCACGTAGCGATTTAATAATGCCGCCAATTGTCATATTTTCCAACAAAAATGGTCAACCATTTTGGAGCCGCGTCTCTCACATGGCTGCAGCTTAATCTGTCTCCAGTTGTTGCTGTTGTCATCTTTTTGGGCGCTATTGCATTTGAAGCAATTAGTTTCCGCAGTGCGATAAAAAGAAATGCGAGTCAGAATTGTTCCTAAAAAAGAGCGCAAAAACTGTGTTGATAGTATATGTATATCCACATAGAGAGGGGAGAAATAGTGAGAGTTCAAAGTGACACAAATGATTTTGCTGTACATCGAAGTCTACACGTGAACTATGAAAAAGTTTCTTTGCCATTCATTTTAGCAATATATAATAAACAGTTAAAGCACCAAATTTCTCGACGAAAACAAAATTTAAATGGCGACCTTTTAAATTAAATTTTTGCAATAGATCGATTCCTATTAATGTTAGTGCATTCCAAATAGTGATGGCACGATTAATCATATGATACGCAATAATCGACTATTTTTATTTAAATTTTATTTTATTTTTAAAAAAGCGATTTAATTGGATAGGATAGAAATAATTGAGTCATTAATCGAGTAATTACAAAACAATCGCGTCATAAAATTTTTGCGGCAAAAAACTTACAGAGGGAAAAATGGCACCGACAACTAGCAAAGTTTGGAAATATTTTGTAAGACTAAATGAACAAAGTGTTAAGTGCCAAATATGCCACAAGCAACTGAAAAAATGCAAAAACACTACAAACATGCTGCAGCATATAAAGCTGAAGCATCCAACACAGTTTGCATCACTGAAGGTAAGCATTTTTGTTTTTATTCCTTTGGAAGTGTTTTAATTATTTTTCTTAGACTCCAATCGTCTGCAACCTGGTCATCCACTGTATAAAGTTCCCACCCGAATACAATCAAGGCCGAAATTGATAATATGTATGACGAGAAAGTGGTAAAATTTAAACAAATGCTGCCCCAAATGCCAGGTATATCCTTGACCAATGATATATGGACTGGCATCAACCTAAACACCATGATTGGTGTCACTTTGGCATGGAAATAAGCAAACATCAGCCGCAATTGGAGTGTTCATGTTGACTCAAGCACACACAGCTGACCATATCGCTGAAGTGCTTTTGTTTTCGTTGAATACATTTTCCATCAACAAACACCAGGTTATGGCAAACATTTGGCAAGTCGCACCATATTCCATGCTTTGCGCATACTTTGAATTTAGTGTGAATGAATGCATTAGAGTCAGAAGAAGTATCGAATGTGATTGTCAAATGCCGCAATATCGTTGTCTGGTTCAAGCGCAATGGAAACGCCAAAGACAATTTACAACAACTGCAGCTTTCTGCTGGCATCGCCGAAGGTAATGTTCTTAAAGTCATACTAGATGTAAAAACAAGGTGGAATTCCACATTTTATATGCTAGAGCGCTTCGTCAAGCTTATATCTTACATCGGGCAAGTAGTGTTAAACTTCTCAGATGCCCCGCAAATGATATCAACAAAAGAGGAGAATGTCATCATCGGCCTTTAGAAGCTATGACAACACAAATAAGCGGCCAAAAATATGCCACATTAAGCCAAATCATACCCATGGCACATTGCAGACGCCAACAGATAGTCAAAGCATTTTGTAAGGGACCAAAATAAAAGTGGCGTTATTGGGGCAATTCGATCGACGTTTTGGGACTATGGAGCATTCGTTTTTATTGGCGGCCTCAACATTGCTGGACCCGCGCTTCAAGAAGATTCACTTCCAAGACCCACTTGCCTTGGCTTCAATTATGAAGAACATAAGAAAGGAAATGACAGCAATATCCCAAATAGACGAAAGTCTAGGAAGCGTCAGTGACGCATCATCCACAGGCGAAGTTGAGTTTGATTTATGGGCACACCACAAGTCGCTGGGACACAAACGTCGGAAAAAACAAGATGATCCAACAAATATACAGGACGAGCTCAGTTATTTTTTAAACTCACCAGTCCTGGAATCAAAACGGAACGTAATCGACGCCTGGGACGAGATGTGTACTGTGTACCCCAAACTTTTTAAAAAAACCTTGCCGGTATTGCTTTTTGGGAGGCACTTCAGTGCCATCAGAACGGTTATTTTCTAAGGCTGGTGCTACTGCCACTGAAAAGCGGAACAGATTAGCCACACGGCGTCTGTCTAAACTACTATTCTTACATTCCTGGCTCAATAAACTTATATTACATGTTAATTACTACTTTAAATATTAAAAATGGCAATACTTTGAAAATTTGGAAAAAATCATTTGATTAATCGATTATTTCCTTTTTTCTCCGATTAATTGCAACAATATGATTGCAGTCATATGATTCAATAATCGATTAATTAATATTTTTTGCCATCACTAATTCCAAATGCACTGCTAATAAATCTAATCGATAATTATGCCTAACATTACATATTGAAAACACTATTTAGATTAATCGATTATTTCGAAACGATGTAGGGTACGATCAATTGTAGTTAAGGATTGTTTTCGATAATTACAAGTAATCGGTATTTTAAAATTGAAGCAAGTTGGCAGTGCGGATGAACAAGAAGCGCAAAGTGGAGTTACATGCTAAATAATAAAAGCATGGTGAAATCAAGCTACACCAGTTAAATCTGAATGAAATCCGGCAAAACGTTGACCGTGTAAACTTGCTTTCAATACACGGCTATCAGTCAGTTTGAATTTTTATTGCTCTCTTTTTTCCGTCCCATTTTTATGTAAATCCAATTTTATTGACTCTCGTATCAATTGACAATTTTAATTGCCGCCAGTTGTCATAACGCGAGTGACGAGTAACCAGCAGCGAGCGGAGAGTGAAGAGTGAGTAGTGGAAGTGGAGACACTTTTAATGGCGCCCATAACGCATTTCGTTGTTCATTTCTTTATGATTATGCAACAAGAGAGGAGAGAACAAAAGAGCATGTTGCAGGGCTGTTTAATATGCTGCAAGTGGGCCAACATGTTGAATCATCTGAGACGATGCCGCACGTTCGAAGCCATTGGAGGGGGTGGGGAGTCAGTCGATGTCCAAGAGCATGTGTCATGCTGATGAGGTGAAGTCACGTAGAGATGATTTGAAAGAAATCATACATTAAATCGTTTCGACTGGCCGCATTTAATTGCGGCCAATAAGGTGTGCAGTTCCACAGAATATCCCCAACGTCACCATCGCTCCCCCCCCCCCCCTTCAATGAGTAGGTCATCCCCACTGGCAGCAGTCGCAATTAGTCAAACGAATTTGTAGCGCCCAGCTGAGGAATTAATCAGAAGTTGCGTTTAAAATGCAAACTGCGTGCGCTAAATTACAACGAATTCTAAAGCACAAAAGCCTAGACACTTTTTAACGTGTAAGCAGCGCTGAATCCAAGCCCCCCCCCTTTCGGTTCGCCCCATCTCTGGACACCAACAATGAACCTGGCTGTCGGCGAAAAGACTTTTGTGCCCAAGAAGCAGAGCGCAAGATGATGACTCGTTTTGGCTTTTGTGCTCGTTGACGCGTCCACATTTGAATACTAATTGCATTTGGCCAACTTGGCGGTGACGAGCCAAGAGCTTGGCCCATCTTCAGCCAGTTCGGTTGGCTCAGTTGGCTCAGGTTTTGCCTGTTTTTGTTGTCTTGTTGCTGTTGTTGTCCCTGTCGTCTCTTGCGGTAAATGTGATAAACAACAAAGCGCGTCATTTTGACATTTGTCTGTTTAATGCGCCCACGTTGACGTTGCCACCACGTTGCCAATTCCGACTCCCACGACTGACAGTCTAGCCCCCTCCATCTGTCTCTCTCTATCTCTATCTCTCCCTACCCGTAACCGCAAATAGATATGCCGCGCAGATAATGATCGGCTCAAGCCGGCATGGCGAGGAGTTCTTTCTGCATACCTTCAACTCAAGCGGCAGCTCCAGCTCCAGCTCCAACTTGAACTGCAACTCCCGACTCTGGCGGTTGTCGCGCTTTGAACTTAAATGGGGTTTGCTGCTGTTATTGCCGTCGTTGTTGTTGCTGTTGTTGCTGACATGCAGTCACTGGCAAATTTGCCATATGTTGGCAAAATGGCAAACTGCTTTTGCTTTTGCTGTTGCTGTTGCTGTTGCGGTTGCTCACTATTGTGTTGCGCTTACTTTATCGACTTTGGCCAAGTGTCAGGTTCTTCAACATTGCCTCGCCAGGACACGGCAACGATTGCCTCGTGATGCTGCCACACAATAGAAACGCGCGGCATGAAGTAAATAAAAATTATATAAAATTAATTTCAAAGTTGTTATTTCTTTTGTATGGCGATAACTACGAAAACAAAGGAAGCATGGAAATGGTGAAGTTTTGTTTGCTTCTCAGTTCATTACTAAAAAAAAAGGAAAAAATTGATTTTGTTGTTCAATGTTGAATCTTTGATATTATATATTAATGCTGGTTTTATTTAATGTAATTTAGTTTGTTAAATTAACCTTTCATAATTTATATGACATTCATTTTAATAGGGACAACAAGATCCAAACTTTTTCGTCAATTAGTAAATACTATTATTATTTTTAATTACTCCCGTGTTTTATTGACCTTTAATAATACGTTTGCTGAGGTGTTGGCCATGACGACTGCTGCATTTCGCTTCCACATACAGTGGTCCACTGGCTGGGAGCATAAATAATGAGCTAAGCACAACATGAACGAGGCAATTGTAATTAATTATACAAGCGGAACAGCGTGAACCGAAATGAAGCGGCGAAGAGGCAACTCAAATGTCTGGTAATTATCACTAAGACGCGCCGCAGCTGATTAAAAATGCGACGCCGACTCTGCGACTTGGATGCTGACTCGGATGAAGCCTGGAAACTGGAAACTGGAACCTGGAACTACAACCGGAATGAGTCGGACAATGTGCATTGAGGCAGCAAATGTTCAACGCCGAACTCGAATTCTGACAGTTTTCGTACGGCTGACATGACAAGCTGCCAGCGTCGATGACGCTAAAAACTTGCCTCGGCAAGTCGACGGGGGCAAGTTGCAACCAACGGCGGTGACAGTGGCTAGCGGGTGCCCCCAACTGGTGATTGACTGGCCAGACAGCGGCGAGGACTTCTCAGTCTACGCTTGAGTGGCTGAAGGCTTCAACATGTTGCCAAGTGCCGACGGCGACTGCTCTCTTCACTTGCCTGTCGAGTGGAGAGAACGAGAGAGAGAGAGTGAGAGAGGGAGCCAGAGAGCAAGATGCGTGTGATGATGGCAATGGGTGCTGCATATAAATGAGGCGTGCCAAAAGTTGACAACGATATTAACCTTATTGCAACTTTTCAGCGGGTTTCTTCACTCTGTGAAGGTCGCAGGTTCGCTCTCCTGCCCGATCGATTCTGAAAGGAATTATTGTGCACAACAAGCTTTATATATATGCATACCGGGAATTCACAATAAATTTTATTGGCGTAAATCAATGTCTAGTCATTACACTGAAATTAAATCAATTCTTGCATATTGATTTTGAGTATAACTGAGATGTAACACTAGGGGTGAATTTTGTGTGCTTTGTCTGCTACACATTGTAGAAGCTGAGATAAAATCGAAACAACCTTGTTACTTTTTCTTGACTTGAAACTTTCACTTGGCATCGGCTTTTCGTCCAAACGTTTCGCCATCCTCCAATGTCTCTGGCAATGGCAGACCTCTTGTTTCTGGTAGGAAAAACGTTGCAAACACGGCTATGACAGATACGATACCGAATACCAGAGGCGTTATCCATGCCTTGATATGGGCCAGATCGCAGACGAGTGGCGCCAACAGTCCACCAACA
The DNA here is from genome assembly GCA_035047445.1 of Drosophila siamana. Taxonomy (NCBI): domain Eukaryota; kingdom Metazoa; phylum Arthropoda; class Insecta; order Diptera; family Drosophilidae; genus Drosophila; species Drosophila siamana. The sequence continues at coordinate 606,584 of JAWNPP010000015.1, read as the reverse complement.
CGACCCAACATCGAGCACAGTCCCATGCCATTGGAGCGCACAACAGTCGGAAAGATTTCGCCACCCCAAAGATATGCGTTCGGGAACGTAATTGATGCACCAAAGAGTCCAATAATGGCCAACACAATTTGAATTGTCTGATGCGAATAGATGAGGAAGACCAGCAACAGAAGGGCAACGCCACTGATGGCATTCGTGATTATCATTGTGATCTTACGGCCCAAATACTTGGTCATCACCACGCACAGAAGAGTTCCGGGAATGCCCAGACCAGCAGCAATCAAATTGTTTAGGAAAATATCACCACCAAGATTGGAAATGTACTGTGCAGTGCCATAGTACACCATACAAACCACAATCCAATCGATGGCCATGCAGATGGTCTTCAACCGCAAATAGGGTGTGCGAAATAGATCCACTAAAGTGCCCTTTTTCGCTGGCGTTTTGGCAGCCAGCACCTTGTAGGCAGCCTCTATCTCCGGCCTGATCGTCTCCGTGGGCGCCCTGTTGCGTTTGGCAATCTTCTCCAAAATCTTAATGGAATCGTCCACTCGGCCAACGGTGAAGAGCCAACGCGGCGATTCCGGAATAAGGCAGATATAGACGAGGAATACCGTTGAGAAGATCGTAATGCTAAACTGGAACCATCTCCAAGTGCGAATAAAGTACGCGAAGATCGCCAATGAAGCGTGGCCCACATTAAAGGGTATTTGATATAAAATGGCGACAAGTTCTCGCCTTTTCGGTCCAATTATCTCCATGATAAGCACAAAACTGGAAAGAGCAGAGGTGAGAAGAACATGAGAAAGCTGCGACTGAACAAATAGAGTAAAAAGCAACTATTGTAAAGGTGAATATGGACATGGGTGATTAATTTAAAAATGGGCGTTGTGTTAAATGCGTACTGCAATGAATAAATTACCTGGTGCACATTGTTCCACCAGTGGCGAAAGCAGTGAGGAATCTGAAGATAACATAAAACCAATAATATGGGGATAGGCAAACGATCATTCCACATATGAGCTGCATAAAGCAACACCCCAGGAATGCCGGGCGGCGTCCAAAGCTGTAAGAATACCGATGATTATTGTATGGTTTCTTTTTTATGACAGCCAATAGTGCGACAATTAATTACCGATCGGATAGCATTCCAAAGAACATGCTTCCAAACATAATACCCATCATGACAAACGATTGCGACAAACTGGACAAAACTCTTTTGTCGCATATCAGATCCCACTCCGTGACAATTGTGGTCTTGAATACACTGGTGTCATACTCGACCTCATCACAGCTGGAACTGCACTCATCCGTCACGTTTTCAGTCTTGCATGAAACATCAGTGGGTGCCGCAAGGAAGATGTGTGCCAATGTATGCCATCCTGTTCCGAATTTACTTAAAAACACGAGTCCACAGAAGAACAACTGATATCTTCGAAGGTCACCGATCTGCGAAATGATCGGGTCGCCAGTTTTCTCAACCGGCCGAATATTCGGCTTTTTCGCTTGCTCAGCCATGTTAAATTGCACTTATCCTAACGTAAAAAAATTACAAAAAAAAATAAAGAGTTCATAAGTTTATTTTTAAATAAAAAATATAGCAATGTGCATGTTAGAAAAAATTTAGAAAAGCACAATGTTGCAAATGACAATGTTGTGTAAGTAAAATATTAAACATGATTGATCATTGTATCAAATGAATGTTGATCGTTTTAAAAGCGTCAAAATACAAAAATTTTGAGAATGTGGTTTGCTGCCAAAGTATATACATAAATGTATATATTTATAATATATGCAATAAATCCTCATTTATTTATGAAATACATTGCGTATAATTCTCAATTTGGATTAAAAGAAAATAAATTTTATTCTTGTTACTGTGGATCTGAACATAAAGCAGAAATAATAAATTTGTCTCAAGAATTTAGTCTAAGCTTTTACACTTCAAAAATCAAGAAATCATTGCAAAACTGCTGATTAAAATTTCTAGTTATTTCATATACGTACATCCCCAGATGCGCAAAAAAAACTTGACCCATCGAACAGCATATTTGTATGTATTTTGACTTTCACTTTTATACAAAAGTGAAGTCAAGAGCCAAATACAGTGAAATGTTAAGCGAATCTTCGAAAATGGCTTAAACTGTCCATCAATAATGATCTGATAGTAGCTGAAAATCAACTATTCCCAGATCAAGAATACTATTTAATTTTCTATTACTACAATGTGCAAAATGTAATTTTTGAATGAATTTGAATTTGAACTAGAAGTACTACTCAAAATGTAGGTCACCGACAAATAAATAGAAAAATACACAATCCCGACCTATCGGAGCCCCTACTCACCCAGCGAGCTGCAACAGACTGGCGTTAAAATACGGCCGGGCCAAAAGATTGTGATTTCGTATAGCGAGTGAGCTGAACCGGTTTCAGGTTACGAGTATGCTCCAGACACAGTGCCTGAGATACTAGAGACCAGCTACAAAGCGGGTAACAGATACAGTTGGCGTGACAACTTGGCCAGGCATTAGCACCTGAAAGCTGGCACATTAAGGTCCGTTCGCAATTCGGCCAAAATGGCATTTAGCCAGAATCCGTATCAATTGCAGCACTCTGATCGCTGCAAATTGTCTAGCTACAAGGTAGTTGGTACATTTACTGGGTCTACTACGTAAATGAAGTCGGTGGATTCATTAATTGAAGGTGCGCCAAGCGAGCGAGCGAGCGAGCAACTATGCTGGCAGGCAACTATTTGCCACAGATGGCAAGTAGATGAACCTATTGTCTGCAGCCAGATAAAAGGCGATGTTGCTGACTGAGAGTGAAAGAGAGAGAGAGAGACGATGAGTCTGCCTTAAGATGGCTTAATTACGACAATTGAGTGAAAGTTGGCCAGAGATTTGTTGCTGGCGACAAGTAACAATCAACACAGGCGACTAGCAGCAACAGGCAACTTGCGGCAAGCAACCTTGCAACATGTTCCCACGGCTCAGACAAAGAGTGGCGGCGCTGCTTGCGCAAGCAGAAAATGTCACAACAATTGAAAATAAATTATATGTAAATTGTAAAGCCAATCGATTTTCCACAGACACACACACACACAACACACACAGACTTGGCGCGTTCACAGATAATAAATCTGTCAATAAATCTTAGCAAAAGTGTCGCACATTCTCACCCACTACATTGCCCATTGATGGTGTCTAGCGAACGCATTTGTCAAGCAAAATGTTTTCCTAGAATTCACCCGTTAAACAACATTGAAATGATGGTCTTTGCATAATCAATTGCATAACTTTTTAATTGGAAAATTTTGAAATTATTTGAAAATTCTGTGAAATAAAAACTGAAATATAGCTCAGAAAATTCAGTGTGTTCTCTGTGGGTGTTTTTTGTGTTTTTTCTGCAAAAAATTGGAAAAATGCACACATCACAGATAAATTGCACTTATATATTATCCGCTTTATCTGTTTATTAGATGCACTTTAGTTGTCGAAACGCGGAGAGCAAGAGTTTTTTTTTTTTTTTTTTTTTTGTGTTGTGTAAGATACAAGCTGCACTTTATTGTATTTGCCTTGCTAATTATTTACAAATATTTACTTTAGTTCACTTTAGTTGACTGGTGGGATTAATTAAATGAATTTAATATTCACATTTGTTTACGTTTTCAAGCACAATCAGTTGCCGCTATACGTCTTACAGCGTCAAGCAATGACATCGCACTTACTGTACAATGAAATTAACTGAATGAGTTCGACGCGTCTAGTAGAAAGAAATACTTTGGTCTCTGTCGAAGTGTGTTTCAGAGTCTGCGAGTCTGCTGGGCTGATAAGCGATTCAAGCCGACGTCGTAGAGTCAACATCATCTTATTGCTGATAAGCCACCACATTATTGTTTTATTATTAATAACTTGTTGCTTCTCAATATAGATAATGTACCATAGGCACACTATCTTATCTAGACTATCATAGCAGCGCTTCACAATATATTTTGTTATTTTTTCGGCAGCTTCTGTTATGCGACTAACATAAAAAAAAAGCGACCATCGAATTGAATTGGATTATTGAAGAAAACTCATTATACGCATGTAGTTGATGATAGACTCACGAGTTGAGCATAGAGAATTGCTAAAGCAATCAATGGAACTATTTACGAAATATATTCTCAACTCCATGCTTGAGTTAAAAATAATTTACATAAATGATTAATTTTCTTATTTCAATTTCCTGCTTAAGCGTAAGCAGTGAAATCAAAAAAAAACTTTACTTTTAAATACCCGCTTCATATAGTGTATTAAAACATTGTACTGAAAATGCATGTAACAGATGGAGTCGTTTACAACGTCGTATTCTTGATCAGCGTCACAATTCGAGACGATTTGGACATGCACTTTCATTTTATTAACAACACACGCATCTGTTGACAGCGCAAAGCGAAAACAAATTTGGGGCTAAACTTATTTGGCATTCAATAACTAATCGTAAGACTGTGTGTTAAACCACTGCTAACAACCAATTTAGATGTTCTGATTATGTTAACATCATCATTTGTTGGAAGCAAAAATTCGTTTTTTTTTAAATACTGTTACTGAAAATAATAAGTAACATCAACAATAGTTGTGTGCAAATTTTGTCCAGGAAAAAAAGTATATTTTGTTCAACTAGAAATATTTAAGCGTCAAAAAGTAGTATCAATATTATTATAAAACAATGTGAAATATGAAATGTAACCATATGCAGAACAATTTGACTTTTGATTTTCATTTTTGTTTTATGGTTGAAAGCTAATTTGTTGTCATTAAATATCGTAATTAGAAGAGATTTGTATTGCAGTCGAACCGCAAGTTGAAGAGCTAATCGAAATGTCTGGTAATAAGCTTTTGGCTGACCCTAAGGGTGATGTGGCAAGCATTTGTCAAGAGCTGATCCCAAATTTAACCACAAGACTAAAACAATTAGATGGCATAAAGAACATTTACATTTCGGGGACCCTTAAGCCGATTTAGCCGATGGCTGGAAAAGCAAGTGTTTTGTATGCCAACAAAAATATTTTGCCAAATATAGCTGGAGAGCGGACAGACAGTCGGCATACGGTAGTTGGTTGTGAGTATTTATTGCCTAACAACGCTCCAATTAGCACACAAAAGGATTACATGCCAAATACCAAAAATTGTGTGTGGCCTTCCGGAGGTTTCCAGCTGCAAAATCCTCAGCCTCGTTGCGGTTAGTGGCCCACTAACTAATTTGCACAGCGAACGCTCAGCGCGATGGATCTGGTGGAGAGGGGAAAATCTGTTCGAGCCACTTGAAGGGAACTTGAACGCAACGAGCAACAAGCGAGTAGCCAAAGTGCAACAAGCATTTAATTTCGACGCACATGAAACACAATCAAAATATTTTATAGTTCGACCATAAAGAAATTCATAAAGCGAATGGGATGTGGATGTGGATGTGGATGCGGTGCGATGCGAGCGGCGTCGTTTTACCAATTCATACTAAAATTGCTAACTCAGCGCTCATATATATCATTTTTATGCCCCAGCCACGCCCCTTTCAACTCGTAGTAAATTGACAAATGCTACAACGCGCTCTGCAGCAACGCGGCAATGCCTGAGATGTCTTTGCCACTATTTAAGGTCTTTTATGAGCAGCCAGCACTATGGCTGCCAAGTTGGAAGCTCAGCCCGCAGCCATAAAGACAGAAGACGGGAGACAGGAGACAGAAGACAGTAGACGGCGTTTTGGAGATCTACGGTTCGGGTGGGGGCAGGAGTGGCAGGGGAGGGGACGGGAAACAAGGGATGGGAGTGCAAATGAAAAAGCGCAGCAAAAACTATGAACAACGCTCAGCGAAATAAAACTGCTTGTAATATGTAGTAAAAAGCCATGAAAGACAAGCATTTAAAGCAAAAACTCGGCTAACGTATGCTCTGTAAAATGAATTAGATGCTAAATGTTAAATAAAGACCTAATCAAATGCAAAGCCATATTTATAAATTTAATATATTATATATTCTACTTTTTTTTTTTTTTAATTTACTACAAACTGATTCTATCATAAATATATAATTCCAATATTTGCAATTTAATAAAGTAACTTGTAATTTAATAATAGTGAATAGTCATCAGTTACGCGATTTAAATGGAAAACCCTTCTATTTAGAAATCAGAAATTTAGAAGTATTCTGCTGGCTTACAGGGTATCTTTAGCATCACTTAGATGGAGAGAAGGCGACTAAAAACAAAGCGCCGCATCAACGCTTTGGTGCTTTGCTGCCTTGGCCTGGCCTCGCCCTGGACTTGGACATCCACATGGGCTTTGGCTCTATTCCTCTCTAAATCCTCTTTGATTAAGTGCTCAGTCTTTACTGTGGAGATTTTTTAATCGTTGCCTCGTACCTCGCCTCACGACGCACCACGCACCACGTACCACGTACCACTGGACGATGCAACAGCACTCCAGTCACAGTCCACTGTAGTTGGATGTGCATGTGACCATGCCCCATAGATTAATCGCTAATCTGTCCCTAGAGGGCGTATGGACATTTTTAAAACTGTGCACAAAGACGCTGCCTCATCTTCAG